>KZ807499.1:176326-192491 GCA_000696205.2 Oncopeltus fasciatus | reverse complement strand
AATTAAAAAGATAAATTATGATAAATTTGAAAAATAAATAATGTTCATTTAAGTGAAAAAAAAATCCCTAAAATTAGAAAATCATGAATTTTTTATTCATTTACTTATTTGTTGCTCTGCCAAATATGTATATGTATTACATTACTTTTACTAAATTATTTATTATTTCGCTAATGACCCTGGTAGTTTATGCTCAATTTAAAAAATATATTTATTATTATTTTCAAAAATATGTTTATAAATACAGTTTGCTTAATAAAAACAACAAAATTAGATTTCAATTTATTCCATCTGCAATTAAAATTGTTCTTACGCCAATACTTCTAAAAATTTTATAATTTTTATGATATTTAAATTCATGCATGAGATTTTTATTTACTATTAGTAATGAACATTAAATTATTATTTGAAAAATAGTGTTTAAATTCAAAATACTCTATATGTTATTGTTTTTTCAGTATCCTGATAAAACAACAAGGAAAGCAGGAAGAGTATATCTTTATAGATAAAGAATTAAATGCTTTTCATTCCCATTGAATATTCATTTTGATTTTCAATTTTATTTTATTTATTTATTTTTTATTCTACAAGATTACATAGCGCAATCAAATGATTGTGTACTATAGAGGAAAATAATTTTTGTGTAATTATACCAATATATTTTGCTCTTCTTTGAGTAAATATTTGAATATACAAGTAGAGTCTATGATTTAATATTTTATTTATCTGTGGTTTTGAAATAATTTAAAAAAAAAATTTATTAAGGAAGAAAAATCTGGAGTGTGGAAGGTAGCCCATTCTGGAGGCGGAACCAGGAACTAAACTGGAATAACAAAGCCCTCCTTTTTTTGAATTATTTTATTTGATTTCCTTGAAATGTAAGTAAACTACAAATACACTAAGGTTACAACTGTAAGCAAAATATCTGAGCTCTTGACCTTTCCCTGTGGTTATTACGTACATTTCCAATATAAAGCTTAATATTGAACAAATCTAACTAAAATATTTTTATTGCTGAAATGTTTTTTTTAAATAAATGTATTAATTATAAATACATTATATTATATTTTTGTTCATTGCAGGGAAGTTAGTGCAGTGGTGTGTGTTTAGTGGTAAGTGCTGTGTGCTTTCTTCTCATCGAAGTTCGCCTTCAATTACAATGAGGTGAGTAATTCATTGAAGTATCAAATTTGTACTTATTTCAGCCTCAGAATTTAGATCAATATCAACTTATTTTTGTAATTGTTGTCTCTTTCAATTATTTTCTTAATATATCCTTCTTTTTAAGAGGTCATAATGAAATTAAGCCTAAAGTATTGTTATTCTGTATTTATTAATATATTTGTTAAATAAGACGAATAAATAGGTTTTTTTTATCTAGAAAAAATGTTCATTGTAAAAAAATATTTGAAATAATCAGTAAAGCTTAAAAAGTCTGAAAAATGGTAATGGATCTCCCACTGTTGTACTATTCATAAATAAATGAAGTAAAAGAAAATATTTTCAAAAATTAATTAACAATAATAATTTTTATAGCTAAAATTAGGGCTGAAATTACTTTTGGTAACATTTCAAAAATCTTAAAAGTTTTACAGCATTCAATTTGACCTAAATGGCACAATTTTAATATTTTCTTCAGGGCTTTTAAATTTTAATTACTGTCCCCTAATTTCCATTTAAGTAGATTTAAAAAAAAGTAGAACTGAAGTAGGATTAAGATTAAACTTAATTGTAACGAGCATAAAATTGTATTGAGTAAGTACTGAATCTATAATGACGGGGAAGGTATATGATTGGATGATTTAAAACTTTTTTGAATATTAAATAAATCTAAATTTTTAATAGAGGAATTATATAGAATGTAAACTTAAATCAATTAACATTGCTCCATTATTTTATCTCAATTATACATTTTTTTCATAAAATATATTTATGATTATTCAATTCAAATCATCGAACCATGTTTTTAATTTAAAATAATATATTGAGAGTTGTGTCATTGATCGCCTTCTATCCTCATGTGATTGAGATTTAATGTCATTTTTACTACTCATTGTAATCTAATTACAAAATGTTTTTTTTATTTAACAGAATGTAATAAATAAATTTAAAAAAAAAAAAATTATGCAAAAAAAAAATAATGAAAGTATATGTCACAGACAACCAACATTTAATGTATTATTTCCTCGTGAGAAATCTACTAATTTCAGCTAAAATGAATGTAAATTTTCTAAATTTATGCAGAGAGTGAAATAGGCAATTAATAAATGTCACTGTCGACTGCATGGAATGTAAAATCTTCAAAGTAGTGGATTTATTTGCCTATAAATTGCCATAATCTTCCTAGGGGCATTAATTAATTTGCCTAAATCTTTTTCTCTCCGATTTTCAACAACAGGAATAGAAATTTCTCAAGAAAATTTACCCCAATACTAATAAATAATATTCTAAATTGTTCTTTAGGTTGTTATTTATGTGCTTGTTGATTTCATACATTCTGTCATCGTGTCGATTCGCCTGCCGCTTATCTTGTAATTTAGCGTAGATTTCTCTTTGATTGAGCGATACATATCCGATACCAATTGCTTTCTTGTTTTTCCCAATTCCCATCTTCTTCTTCTTCTCTTCTTGCTTTTACCTCTGCTGGCTTATCTCTATCCTGGAGACGGAGTAGCTCCCCGTGGGTGGTCTCCAAGCAAGACGACCTCTTATCTACATAACGTTCCTTATATGATTCCTTCATTTAATGTGATACAGCTGATTGGGAACTAACAGGAATTTTTTTTTTCTCTAAAAGCAAATAGATTTTAATGAAAATAATTCCCAGTAAAGTGAAAATGACTCTTCATTTTTCTTTTTATAGTTTGGATTCTTTTTCTCTAAAAGATGGAAAGTTGTCACAGTAATATAAATAAATGCTGTATAAGAGGAAGTTAAATATAATCTTTTTATTTAACAACAATAAGTGTCAGTAGTTGTGGTCATTGCAATTTTTAATAACTAGAAAAATATGTCTCACAGAAGCTGCGTAATCTCAGCAGATTTCCCATGTTTGGTTAATATTTACTCTAATAGGAATATTAACGTCAGTCATGGAAATTTGAACTTAAGGACAGGACGTCCTCTCTCATCTTCTTGATAGGCAGCCCTGAAGATGGCTTACAATCTAAGCCAAAACGTTGGCAGATAATCTTTAAAATAGTACACTTTTTTAAATTTGTATTTTTCTTTGGATCTACCTTGACCGAACTCCAACTAAAATTATCTAATAATGATATCTAAGGTCAACAAACTCTCCATTTGAACTTACTTTAATAAGCTTTTCTTGTAAGACACGAGGTGTACTTTTCCTAACTCCAATAAAACAAAGTTATCAATATTATACATTTTTATGCAATAAATGCAAGGGAACAGAATGAAAAAACCTTACTACCTCAGCCGGGACTCGAACCTGGATCTCCTGCTTTCTGGGCAAGCATAATATCCTTTACTCTGCGTAAAGAATAGCATGCTTGCCCAGAAAGCAGGAGATCCGGGTTCGAGTCCCATCTGAGGTAGTAAGATTTATTTATTCTGTTCTTTTGTGTATATTGTATAAAACTAATGTGGGATTAAATACCACAACTAATACATCCATAATAATACATTCCTGTCATCCTCAATGAGAGAAGGCTGTCAATTCAACATTTTATAATGAAAGTACAAAATTTGTCTTCTATTTTTTAACAATGATCAGCCCAATACTAAAATTTAAATAGTTTTTTTTTAATAAGACTTTTTTTTTAAATTTAAAAATTTTTTAAAACTAGTAATTATTAAGATATTAAAATTTTAAATTTTACTCACCTCCTTAACTATCAATCTGTATACAACCGGTTTCAGTCGTTAATGATCTCATACAACGGTTTAAAAATAAGCCCAAATATCGTTATTTGATTTCATTGTTTTAATAGTTGTAAACACTATAAGGAGAACCGACAAGTAAATATAATTTTAAAATGATAAAAAATGTCTTCAATCGGTAAAGATCTCTTTGAATTTTCAAAATTTGTGTAATGGGAGTGACGTTAATAGCTTGATTTCCCCCAAAAAAATCTCCTAAAATTGAGCTATGTTACAACACAATATAATATTTTTATTGTTATATTAAATAATTTATTACAAAACCTGCTAAAATGGTTTTAAATTATTTCATGTGACCATTCATAAATATATCCTTGCTTGAAGGATTCAGTTTATTCCTTGCAGTGAAATCCCATTGAGCCAAAGAGTAGGATATGCCAAACTTGAGTCTAAATCTGTGAGGTGCTGCATCGTTGAACTTACCCCTTGCTAGAAGTTAAGGGTAGTCCAGAGCGCCTACATTTCCACCCTATAATTATATTCACACTTTATTTTTTGTTCATATCCCCCATTAAACTTACGCAACTCCTGCGCCCCGCAAAATATAATAGTATTCTTTTTTTTTCGTAAGACAATACAATTTTTTTGAAACAGTCAGAACTGTAGTCAGAGACGCTTTCTTAGAGACACTTAAAACTATTCTATCTTTAATATATTTTAGTGTATAAAGGATTTTCAAACATTAAAGTTAAATTTTAATTAAAAGAAGCAAATATGCTAAATAAAATCTCACAGTATACAAATCTTCTAACCGGAAAATAAAAGTTATTTTTAAAGTATGACAAATTATAAATATTTTTTTTTTACCAGAAAAATGCTTAAAAAAATATTACACCTTTACCATTTTATCTTCCGGGTTGGACCGAGTCAAATTGTTGTTATTTGCCGAGCTTTCGCACATCATGTGATGGCTTCTTCAGGGCTGAAAAGAGAATGAGAGTTATGATCACAACTCTCATTCTCTTTTCAGCCCTGAAGAAGCCATCACATGATGTACGAAAGCTCGGCAAATAACAAAAATTTGACTCGGTCCAACCCGGAAGATGAAATGGTAAATACATCTGACGACCGACGAAGCCTACGTGAACAATATTACACCTTGCTTATAAATTATTGGACATTCAAGAGGTGATTTAGTTTTTAATATTTTCCAACCCACTACTCTTTATTATTTATAACAATATATTTTCATTACAAATATATATTCTGTTCTAGCAAACGGAAGGTATTTATGTATTAAAATTTTGGCATCACTAATTGCTACTTTATCTTTTTTGCTGGGAATGAGCGTCATAAGGCAATGAAAGTACCAAAGTTTTCTAACTTTTTAAAATTTTTATATTTATTTTTTAAAACCATAAAACTTTTACTTTCCATAAAAATTGTATATTTCATATTTTTATAATAAGGCATTGCTGTTTTCGGGAGGTATTGCCGTAATTAAAATACCATAAAAAAAATTCCAAAATGAATAGAACCAAAATAAATTTGAAGTTTCTTTTTTTGTACAATTCGCTTTTACTTCCTAACAATTTCAGATAATGTATTATTACATAATTTACTAATTCATATTTTTAATCTTTGGTCTTTGCGTTATTAAGATTGTTTTCCGTAGTTTTGTTTATCACTGCTTCAATCCATATCCATTTTTTTTAGAATATTCGTTATATTAGCTAACCTCATTTTTTATTCAATTATATTTTTACATTTTACTCTTTTAAAAAATCTATATTAATTAGAAAATATTTATATTTGTAAATGTTTACAGTGCGCTGAGAATAAAATCCCTTTTGCTAAGCTCCTGTGATAAGGAAAACTTATAATTTATTCCCGTTTTGGTGGTGAGTGGGGGGAAGGTATTGTAGCAAGAATATATTTATTATGGAATGCAGATTATGTTGGCAGAAACTTGATTACTTCTAGAGTAGAAAAATTTATTTCTGAGGGAAATAAAACATTTTTTCAACAAGTTCGGTTAAAATTTTTCATAAGAGACTGAATATTTTTCAGTTTGAATTTTGAATTTTTCATAAGAAACAAACACAATTGAATGTTAAATATTGCACTTTCAGCAGATTAAAAAATAAAGTTTCTGTTTGTTTTTGGCCCAGAAAATCGTATGCAAAACATTATTTGTTTTTTTTTTAAACCTAACATAAAAGAAAATTAACAAATTAGTTATATCTGGTATTTTAACATATTATAAACAAGTTTGTTTATATAATGACAAAATACCAGATATACTATTATGCGTCATAAATTACCTAAAATATGTTTGTTTTATAATTTCTTTTTATCTATTAATCAATTGTATTTGAATAAAATCTTTAGAGGAAATGAAGTCCGGTAATTGATCAATAAGGTACGAAAGAAAGTGCTTTTTTTTAGTTGAAAAACATAATTAAGAAAAAATATATAATTTTCATTTCTTAATTAAAACTTCATCAATTTTGATAGTTTTGCTTACATAAAATCTACTTTTAGAAAAATGCCCAAATATTAAATCAATCGCTAATAAATGAAGTAATATTTATATGTGCTATTAACTGATTATAGAAAGTTTAAAAATAATGTTAAATATATTGCCTATTATGGAATAATTAAGCATAAAAAGATTAGCTTCAAATATACTGAATTATCAAATTAGATAAGCCTTAAAATTTTTGTAATTTGGCATCCAATCCATTAAAAAATCGAACACATTTAGTGCTAATGTTTACTTTCTTTTGGGTGAAATCCAACAAGAAGAGTAGGGACTTTGCAAATTTAAGTTCCAGAATTTTTCAGCTATTAATAGCTTTATAAGAATATATTACACGTGTTATAATTGATTATTCGCTAAATGATTTCATCCTTATATTTTATAAAATTTTGTCTTAAAATTCTTCCTAAATGTTATATTTAATTAAATTAATTAAAATCTAGGAGTTTAAAATATATTTGGGACATATTACGTCAAATAAAACTAAAAGCCTATAAATATTATTTTTTTGTGGTATTTGATCCCACGTAAATTTTAACAATTTTTAGTGCAAGGGAACAGAATAAAAACTATCCCAGCCAAGACCCGAACCTGAATGCTTTCCGGGCCGGTGCATTACCATTTACGCCACCAAGACAATTCTGATAAGTTATTAAATTCCCCGCACTAGTGCCGAGATGCCAAACCTCCGATGTCGAAGAATATATCGACTTATGCTCGGAGGAGCTGACATTGTCAAGCTGTTTAAATAACTCTCATTATTTACTTTTATATTTTAATTCTATAAATATTATTTTTTTGTGGTGTTTGGAGGTGCACCTCCGAGCATAAGACGATATATTCGTCAGCCTCGGAGGTTAGACTCTCGGCACTAGTGCGGAGAATTTGTTAATTTACCAGACTTGTCTCGGTAGCATAAATGGAAAATGCACCGGACCGGATAGCAGGAGAGCCAGGTTCGAGTCCTGGCTGGGATTGTTTTTATTCTGTTCCCTTGCACTAAATATTGCTAAAAGACTATAATTTGTTTCGTTCATATCACAATTAAATAGCATTTTGTTATTTATCCAAAGTTACAATTATATTCACTCCATATAAAGTGTTAGCCGGAAAACTTTTTAAAAATATTTTTACAGCATCAATTACTAAAAAATTCTTTGAACTCCTACCACTCACTGTCGTCTACTTCCCAAATGCTCATTCGGATATAGGAATAATTTAAAATTAAAATAAATTCTGTGACTTGGAAGTTTGATAAGAACACAGAAAAAATTTGAAATTATTAAATTGTATTGACCTTATGCTGGATAAACCTCCACCGACTACGAAGAGGGGTTGGAAGTACGTGAGGGTGTAGGGGGTGGGAGGGGGTAAGGGCAGAAGAGAGAGTAGAGGAAGGTTACAACTTGTCAAGGTTAGGTAAGGTTGCCTCCTGCCAATAAATCATGCTTTCTCTCTTCCATCGACTACCTGGTCTGCCTTCATCTCTTCCACATCACGTAGCCCCCCCGCAGTCAGCCGAATGGAGCGCTTCCATCTCATTTGGGGCTTGCCCTTCTTCTAATAGCGCATCATGTTGCTAAACATGATAAAAAATGCTCTTCTGCTAAAACTTGCTTATTTTCTATTCCACTTAAAACATGACNCCTGTAGTTCCTTGAGACATACACTTTCTTTTTTATTATTATTTAATTGGATGTTACATTATTTAAGCAGTTTTAACATTTTGTAATTGCTCACAACTTTGTTTAATATCAGTAAGTGGCATTGACATGAGGGAGAGAAAGGCCATATATATATATATATATATATACATATTGGAAGATAATTCTTCTTCTGTCCTTAAAACAAGTTATAACCCAATCTAAGAAGTTATTTTATTACAGGTAGTATGTATATTTGTATAATTAACCCGTATTTATAAAATTTGTAAGTAATCACTATTCGAGGTAATCCTGATTTTTTTTATTCACACTGTTTCAATTACCGGACTTTTAAAAAAAATATTGTCATACTTAAGAAAGTAAAATATACTGTGTACAGTTTCTTCTTTCGGGTTGGACCATGTCAAGTTGTCAATAGTTGCCGAGCTTTCGTACATCTTGTGATGACTTCTTTAGGGCTGAATGGAGAATGAGAGCTGTCTTCAAAATCGGTACGTCGACGACACATTTGTCACTTGGAGACTCGGCCGAGACTCGCTGGAGGGGTTCCTACAACACTTGAACAACGTACACGAAAACAGCCCTGGACGTCCTCGTGAAAAAGAAGGATCACCTCTTGAGCCATTCAATTTACAGGAAACCCACCCACACCGACAGATATCTACATACCACTTCACACCACCACCCGGCTCAGAAGGAAGGAGTCATCAACACTCTACTCAACAGAGCGGAGATACTCTCAGAACCAACCCAACTGCTGAAATAAAGAAGACATTTGAAGACCGCCTTCATGAAGAATGGCTATGACCGCAACACTATCAACAAGGTCCAGAGGAAGAGAGATCGGCAGCGCAACAGGGAAGAGCGGGAAGCAGAAGAAGAATTCCGAGGACAAGTGACCATCCCCTACGTCAAAGGGACAACGAAGAAGATCGCCCGAATACTCAGGAACCACCAGATAAGAACAACGTTTAGCACCGACAGAAAAATAACAGACATTCTTCCGAAACCTAAGGATAAGCTTGGACTCCGGACTCCAGGAATATACAAGATTCCCTGCTCCTGCGGAACTTCTTACATCAGCGTTACTGGAAAGACGATCGACACACGCCTCAAAGAACACATCGCAGACATCAAACACGGACGTACAGAAAAGTCAGCTCTAGCAGAACACTTCGCCAACACCTGCCACCACATCAAATTCGAAGACGCTTCAGTAATGTCCCGGGAAAGCAACTACTAACGACGGACCATCAGAGAAGCCATCGAAATAACCAAGAATCCGAAAAATATCAACAGAGAAGACGGTTACAGACTGAGCAAAAACTGGAAACCAGCGCTAATTGACAAGAGGATCCAGCCAATCTGTGACCAGCTACCTGACTACTCCAGAGACCAGCCGCCAGAACACAGCATCAACCAATGGGAAGGCAGGCTTCGCCCAAGGACCGGACCGCGCCGGGTATAAGTACCCCTTGATTTGAAGACAGCTCTCATTCAGCCCTGAAGAAGCGATCACAAGATGTGCGAAAGCTCGGCAACTATCGACAACTTGACACGGTCCAACCCGGAAGAAGAAACTGTACATCTGACGACCGTGGAAGCCTTCGTGAACAAAATATGCTGTGTTTAAAATTTTTGAAGTTGTCATTGCGCTCTGTGCTGTTCGCAATTTTCAAAAAAAAAAATGATCAAGTTTAGACTGTAGAAATTAGGCTTTTTATTAGGGTTTGGCCTGGATTAGAAAATGAAAATACTCTATAATTGATGGGCAATTATTTTATTATTGCCAATGTTTCGACTTAACTTGCAAGTCATCATCAGGGCGATAGTGATGTCTGGAGAGATCTCCGGGGGGAGGTTTACAGTCATGTCTGAGTGAGCAGAACTAAACTTCACATACAGTATAGTTCTCCATTCTGAGATGTGACCATAAACCTCCCCCCGGAGATCTCTCCAGACATCGCTATCGCCCTGATGAACCTCCAACCAGATCAAATTTAGAATTTATTTTCTTTTTGGAAAACATTTAAATGATTACGTTAATATTAGGAATCAGATTAATTTATTAATGGAAAATCATAAATATATTCTACTACTAGTGCTACTATAATAAACTAGTATGGGACATTATAGTGTAAGCAACATTTATACACAAAGTTATTTTGTAAAAAATTTATTTTTATTTTTATTCCTATGAATGATGCATAATGTTAATAGTAAATATTATTGTCGACAAATGCTATTTTAAATAGATTCTTAGAAGTTGAAGGAAATTAACGATTGTTTTCACTTTTAATTTGCAGTTTTTTTATGTTTTTTTAATAGTTTTTATGTGACGTTTAAGTGCAGTGATATTGCACTTAGTTCTGGTTGACAGCTCTGCAACACTCGTTTGGGTGCAACTTCGCCACAAGTCTTTAGGAAACTGTTTGGGTTTTCTTCTCCTCCATCAATCTCACTTCTTATCTATTCTCTCTTTACTCATGTTCTTTCCCAGTACTTGGAGTTCTTTTCTCTCTTTTTTCTCTTTCTATTTCTTTCTCCTAGCCCCATCTTTCTTCTGTCCGTCTATTTTCCAAAACTGTTTTAAAACCGTCCCAGACAAGGGTATTGTGCCTAATCAGACTGACTGCTCTTTTAATCCCTTTCTTATCCTTCACTCACAAGTCTCCGGGAATCTCTCCAGCTGTCTGGCGAATTTCACCCCGTCCGCCTTCCACTCGGTAGCAGGATAAGAGCCCCCCCCCCCCTGACTTCCCTCGGATCCCTCGTTCTGGATCAATATTCACGTCAGGGAGGGGAGACGACGGCTGGGAGCAACCCCGCGGCGCGCAAGGGGTGAGCCACCCCTGGACCATTTGGCAAGATGGCCGCCCCCTCCACCCTCCGTAGTCATGGCAACCCCAAATGGAAGGCAGGGGGGGGGGGGGGGGGTGGCCATAGTTGATCAATAATAGCTGTGGTGTGCTTGAGCCTTATGCCCAGCCCATGCTTCTCGCCTTGATTTCAGCTTGCCCAGCTCCCCAGAGCCCAGACCGAAGACAACCGTCTTTTAACCCTTAACCCAGCCGTTGACTTAGGTCGGAAAGAGGCCACATTTTCTTCTTTTATCCACCTTTTGCTTACTTATATCGTTATGTTATATAATATTTTGGTAAAATTTAAGCATTTATAAAATTTTATGTACTCTGCGCTAATTCAATTGACCTTTAAATATGCGAACATCTAAATAACCCTAATTAACGGGTCAAAATTATCATTGAGCTTCATTATAACAAGTTTAAATACATTCGAATTTGAATTAGTGCATTTTGAGTTTGTGATTTTAAGAATACAATATAAAATAATAATTAAGCCTCGCTTCCAAGTAATTATCAATATTTGAATAATTAAGCCAATTACTACTTGATTTCAGTTGTGTTTATTTAGTAACTTCACTTTGTAAGTTGCAGGATATTTATAATTATAAACGCCCCAAAAACGAAAATATTTAGCAAGCGAATTTACTCTCTTTAATTACAGTAAATAAGATCATTTTTGTTCACGTAGGCTTCTAGGGTCCTCAGACTACCGCTCGGTAGCAGAGCTTATCAGCCCATCATTCTCCATTTAGCCCTGAAGAAGCCATCACACTATGTGCGAAAGCTTGGCACCTAAAACCTCCAAGACACGGTTGAACCCGGAAGAAGTATTGGTAGATAAGATCATTTTTGTCCAAACTTCATTATTTAAAATGAATAAGACCGTCTGAATGAAGCTGCAGAAATTATCTAACATTTGACTTTGTTAAAGATTGTGAAAAAATATATATTATATAATATACATAGACACATATATGTCGTATAGTAAGAAAGAAATTAAAGAACGAACTCTCATGGTTGACCGTTATCCCCACCACAACTCTCCCGATCGGCCTAGGACCAGCCTCAGTGAAAGCATCATTTTTTGCTATTAATATTTAATAATCAAATTAGAGATTTACTCTTCTTTATTTAAAACTGTAACAAAATAATGGAAAACTGCCAAATAATTAAGACCCTGCTTAAAGAAGTTTTAGTTTGTATACTTTTTTTTATAAAACTATCTAAATGAACAGGAGAATAAATAAAAAAAATATGAAATATGCCAGAATATGAAATTTTTTAAAAAGTATTAAGAAGATGAAAGGGGAAGAAAAATACACCTCTCATTTTTTTTTCTGACGAAGGGCTTCCTTTTTCTTGAATTGTGTACCATCTGATTTCATTTTGTTCTATTCTTATTGTTTATCCTTCTGTGCTTCTGATCATTTACATTTCTTTTTATCATGTGGCAATGTTCTCGTCTTCCTATCAAGTAGTACTTTTCTAAAACAACTTTGCTGGCCCTAATCTGAATCAGGCAATGCCAATCTGCTTAGAATATCGATCATTGCACTCTACTTTCGCAGTAATTTATAGGCATTACTTTCCTGCTTGTGACATTTATTGGCTGCGGGTTTATTAAAATTATTAAATTTGAGAAATAGCCCTGTAAATCCTTATAATTTTGCCAATCTTAAAATTAATTAGTTAAATTATTCTCTGATTTTAGAAATGTTAAAAAACGAACTTTTTTTCCTTCAGAGGTATATTACAACATTGTTTTTGCAATACAAAATAATTTAGTTTTTCTTTGACTTTGAAAAATCCGTACCCGACATTATAATATTGTAATTAATTATTACATAGTATTAATATGAACAAAATGTAATTTTTTAATATTTTTGATTTATAGCTTTTTCATGTAAAATGCATAATATGGAAAATGTTTAAGAATGTAATTTGAACAGGCTTCTTATCATCAGTCTCTCCTGTGTGGGCATATCCCCATCCTCATTGTTCAATGTTTGGAAGTGTTAGAAGCAAATTTGTAACTTCCTGGTACTTCTACCCAACCCTACAAAACTAAGTGTCTCGATGATTTTGCTGGAGGACGTTGTCAGACAAATCGTCCAACACCTTAGAGCCAAGAGATCCTAATTCAAATGCATGCGTCCAATTGGGAATGAATGCATATGACGTTTAAAATTACATATTTCGATTTTTTTTAAAAATAGTGTTAGCCTCCTTTTCAACCACCAGGGTCATGGAGGGAGGGACTATCTACAGGTTGCCACCCCATTCTAAACACCCATGGCACAGGAAAAGCATTTATTCAGAAATAAATGTTTGCTCACGGCAATATTTGAACCCACAGCGACAAAATTGCTAGACCACAACGGATTCCGTGAGCTACCCAAGCGCCCCACTGAAGAACTTTTAATTCCTACTGCTAAAGATGGTCAATAAACGATTTTATCAAATTACTACTGCACATACTATGTTTAAGACCCACATAAATTTATGCTCGCCCAGTTTGGAGTTACTAGTACAACCTATATTAAAAATTACAGATTATTCAAAAGAAATGTTTAAGGATAGCAACAAATAGCCCAGCATTCACAGAAATAACAACTTTGTATAGTATCTTATATATACCCTCCTTACAAAAGTACATATATTTTAAAACAAGTAAATTATTAAATAATTGTTAATCAAACAGAAAATAGGAAACTACAGTAAGTCATCAGTAAGAAGATACACCCTCAAGCGCCCTAGGCATTTCCTTGTGTAATTCTGTCATCTGTTCATTTACATTATATATATATATATATATATATATATATATATCAGTCATNAAGACTATAATTTGTTTCGTTCATATCACAATTAAATAGCATTTTGTTATTTATCCAAAGTTACAATTATATTCACTCCATATAAAGTGTTAGCCGGAAAACTTTTTAAAAATATTTTTACAGCATCAATTACTAAAAAATTCTTTGAACTCCTACCACTCACTGTCGTCTACTTCCCAAATGCTCATTCGGATATAGGAATAATTTAAAATTAAAATAAATTCTGTGACTTGGAAGTTTGATAAGAACACAGAAAAAATTTGAAATTATTAAATTGTATTGACCTTATGCTGGATAAACCTCCACCGACTACGAAGAGGGGTTGGAAGTACGTGAGGGTGTAGGGGGTGGGAGGGGGTAAGGGCAGAAGAGAGAGTAGAGGAAGGTTACAACTTGTCAAGGTTAGGTAAGGTTGCCTCCTGCCAATAAATCATGCTTTCTCTCTTCCATCGACTACCTGGTCTGCCTTCATCTCTTCCACATCACGTAGCCCCCCCGCAGTCAGCCGAATGGAGCGCTTCCATCTCATTTGGGGCTTGCCCTTCTTCTAATAGCGCATCATGTTGCTAAACATGATAAAAAATGCTCTTCTGCTAAAACTTGCTGAGCTTTCGCACATGATGTGCGAAAGCTCGGCAAATAACAACAATTTGACTCGGTCCAACCCGGAAGATGAAATGGTAAATAAATATCATGTTTTTGTTTTCTATTTTCATAATAAATTACTTATTGCATATATGCAATGAATAAAATTAGTAAAAAAATAAAATAAAATATGTATTAGTTCATTCATAATCATCTCAAGTTAATATGTTGCCTTACGTTTTGTGATAAAACTGTATCTAAATACATAAATACTTTCATGATTAGTACATTAGAAACATTTATTTTCTTGAAGATAAATTGAGTTAGTTAAAGCTTAAGCGTAAACAAGTACTATTAAATTTATAGCTGACTAAATGGTTATGACCTTTGCCTTACAAATTTATGGTCCCCATTCCCTGAACATTCCCATTTTGTTTCTAGTTCTATACATCAAGCCGGCACCATTCTCTTTGGAATTCCCATTACCACCTGCTTTTAAAGTTATTCTCGTATCTTTTTAGAGTAATTTTTAGGAGTAATTAAAAATGTATGTATATATATATANTAGAATTTTTTCTCTTTTCTCAGCGTGTTTATATATTTATTTATTTATGTATTTATATTAGTCTGTATGCTCTCAATATTTATGATAAAGATACCGAACATGGTATTTGAGTTCCCTTGGATAAGTTAAGAAATTAAATGTTAAATTAAATCTCTTCATAGGTAGAAGAGAGGAAGTCAGGAATTATGAAAAACCAAATTTGTTATTCGTCAATTTTTTCTGTTATATATAGAGAATATTATGTGCTTAACGATTTTTTTTTTTTTTAAACTCATGTTCTATATTGCCAGAAAAAATAAAATAATATTAAATAAGAAATATTGTGGCCGGTATACTCGGGGCTCTGGCCTTCTGTTTGGGGCTTCTGCTTTCGAGTCTAACCTTGGGCATTAAAAAAAAAAAAGCATACCAGTGCTACAGATGTTTAGAATATGGTGACCACCTCTAGATACCCACAAACTCTTTACAAACATAAAATTAATTTAAATAATAATGTACAATAAAATAATTTAATAATGGGTCCCGTTAATTCAGAATTTCAGAAACGAAAGTCTTAACTAACTAAACGCTAAAATAAAATCTTTTTTTTTTTTCTATTTATGTCCTCCTCTAGAGTCCCTTTCTTTCTGATTTTATTTGGTTAAAATTTATTTTGCAATACAATGTTTTCCTGGAGTTTTTAAGATGACTATGTTTTAATATATTTTGACAGTGCAAAAAATTTATTTGGGTATTTTTGTTTAAGCCCTTAAATGGTGTACCACTTCGTCGATATTGATTTTGAATACAATTAAATCGCAATGTAATATTTTTATTATAATATTATATTGTTATATAACTTATCGGTTCCTGAATAAGAATTCTATAAGGATTTAATTCTATAGGAATGCTGGAAGAATTCTTCCATATACATATCCAAAGCATCCCACCAAAAACATGATATAGCTACTATATGTTAATAGATTTTCCCCAAATCCTCTATTTCCTATTTTGTTACATTTTCTCTATCAAATGGTGCTGTCACTAGTGTTCAAAAAACACTTTTATACTCACACAGAGCTTAAATGTCAAATCTGTAATCAAGGAAAATTGTATATTATTATAAATAATACATGGATATATCAAAATAAAAGAAATAATTTAGTCGGATGTATCAAGTCGCGAGTGAGGTGTGTTCAAGATAGAGATCAAAATCATAACCTAATATCGATATTGTTACAAATATATTGTAGAACATACTATTTTTTATAATTTATATAGTAATT
>KZ807499.1:159566-176318 GCA_000696205.2 Oncopeltus fasciatus | reverse complement strand
TTATATAGTAATTTTTATAACATTTTTATTTTAAAAAATACATATGGGAAATGTTTCAAAGTTAGATTTCAAGTCTTGATAGAGCCTATTTATTTTTTAAATTTGGAGAACAATTTAGTTATTTAGAATTTTCATTATATGCTATTGAAATAAGTAGATCATTTTTGGTTGAAATAGGATGATGGAAAGAGGAGGGGGTTTTTGAGTTAGTACAAAATTTATAATCTTAATATCTCCATTTTTATTTGACTTCTGAAAATGTTTGTAAAACATAATTTGAGTAAAATGCAATTTTCAAATTTTTAAGTACTTTATATTTTTTTTTTACGAAAAATTTTGGATGTTAAGGAATACATTTACGAATGTAACTATCTGGCTAAGCTCGCCCACTCTTTCCTTCCTGTCTAGATCAAAACTTTGAGACCTTACCTTTTAAAGGTGACCTCACGCCGACATGGTAGGTAGGTGTGGTGAATTTTTCTACATTTTAGTTGTTTTTTTTTCCTCAACATTTGATTTCACGTTACTTTTAGTTATGGTAATTCTATGCAATAATAATAACTATGTAAAACATTTTCTTCTTTTTTTTTTTCCTTATGATATTGTATTTCCACAGCCCAGAAAATGGCTTACAATATAAGCCAAAGTATCTACAGAAAATTAAAAAATACAAATTTTTAAAATATTTTATTTGGTTGTGGTTTTTTTATCCCACGTAAATTTTAAACAATTAATGAGAGGGAACAGAATAAAAAAATCTATCTGTCCTCGCCAGGAATCGAACCTGGATCTCATAACTGGTAAATGCACCGGCCCGGATAGCAGGAGATCCAGGTTAGGATTCCTGGCGAGGACAGATAGATTTTTTTATTCTGTTCCCTCTCATTAATTGTTTACAAATATTTAAATTGTATCTTTAGTTGACGTTGTATCCCACATCTACTTACCACTAACCCTCATTATTTTCTAAGGCTTATATAAAACATTTCGTCATTTACTCCTATAAATATCTATCACTAATGAAATAAGGGAAATATGGCTAAATCGCGCAGCTCTTGCTGACGGACTTTTTATTTTTTATTTAAAAACGTCTGTCATTGTTGGTAATCGAATCCTCTGCGTCAAGTTAACAAGGTGTTTATATATAGAGTTATATATAACTAACTGATTTCTTCGATAAATTCGTGAAGAACGATAAATAAAAATGTATTGGAATCGAATACGTGACTTACACGAGCAGCTTACGGAAGGAAGTGAGGTCTAAGTCGGACGTCGCCCTGAGACGAAGGAGATGTGACTCCATCTTTACTGCCGGTACTCGCCCACCAATAAAAATAATTGGCCTTTAAATTCTTTTTACAGGTCACAATTGAGCTCCGCTTCCGAACTACAGGTGTCCCCGACACAGCTGTCTGCAGGGTGTGGGGGATGGAAGGGGGTGGCTCAGGAGATTTTTAGTTTCCTTTCATGACTTCCTTTATTTTTCCCTCTTCCTCTCTCCCCATTCTCTCCTTATCACGACCGACTTACGACCATGGAGGCCTTACATTGTTATACGGGCCCAGTGATACGTGCAAATTTATGGCTAACGTTTTTATTAGGGCTCTACCGTCGCCTTTATTGGCTATTAATTGCAGGTAATTTTTCATCTGATAGTAATTTCAGGGTTTTTATTGCTCCAGCTACTGTCTTCCCCCTACTTACACTGTTGTCTTTATTTCTTGTTGATATTATTCTTCCACTTTACACCCTCGTTAAACAGATTGCCTCCCTCTATTGGATCATCCAAAAGAAAGAGTTACACCCCTATTTGAGTATCTTTCTTACGTCCATTTTATGGAATTTACATACGTTTCTTATTTTAAATAATGCCAATTTGTAAGATACAACTGTTAGTGTGTTATAAGGCGATAATATTCTAGTATTTTGTAGCAATAATAACTCTATCTGAAGGAGTTTATCAATAGTGTACAGTAAATGATACAAAGTATATTTTACAACTTAATATTGTGCTAAATAATACTTATTTTTAATTTGTTATAAGATAATATTTAAAAATAGTTGTTATCTTATTTTTCTTCTATAAAATAACAAAAATCTGCTCCTTTCTGGTGGACTTTTAGTGCTTTTTTTTTTACCAGAATTCCTGTAGATAAAATAAAGGGTGAGTTTAAAAAAATTATAATAGTTCTTTACCAATTCAATATTAGGAAGCCGTTGGAAATTTTATTCACACATAAGTATGCGTGTGTTTGTGAAAAACATTCATATTCATTAACATTTTTTTTTTTAATCGCATATCGGAGAAGATTTTTATGAATGTAATTTCGAGTGTTGGACGGAATACACTATTTCTGAAAATAGAAACGAAATTTATTCAAACGTTTCTTCAAATTTTGAAGGAATTGATTTTAGGTCCAAATAAGATTAAGTGCAAAGGGGTTTTATTGGAAGACCAAAATATATAATATTAATATTTTTCTTATTATTTGTGTTATGACAAACATTAAAAACATAATATGTTTAAAATTTCACATTTCAAAGGTTTTTTTTTTCTTTATCCTCTGCACACTTCCTTCCATGCTAGTATTCAGCCTTTCCGTTTATTATATATTTAGTTATTTACTGTTTTGGTATGTCCTTCTTAATGAGGTATGTCCTTAATGTTTTGAAAATAATACAAATTAATTAAATAAATTTTATTTCAATAGATTCTTTTCTATTGAAGATTATTTTTATGAAAGATCTCATTTATAATAATTGTAGAATTTAAATTTATAAAGAATTCGTAAATTCATTTTTATCGAATGTAATTAGGTTGAGGTTTCTTGCATGTAAATAATTAAGTATAATTAAACGCCGTATTTAACTGTGTTACTGTCTGTCTATAATTATGTGTGTATGTATCAGTACTTTAAAAATATTTACTTTTACCACAAACAAATAGAAACAGTTGAATAAAAGGAGAGGTGATGAGTTTTTTTCTGTATGAAGGGATTTTCTTAAGGAGTTAACAGCCATCGGGATATCTTTTTTATTTAATCAAAAAGCTAAGAAACTTGCTTTCTAAATAATAATATTATAATTTTTATTGTATTTACTGATAGAATTTTCTATCAATCGCCTAAATCGTATCATTTGGAGTAAGGGTTAACATGAAACCCAAAACAAAAAAATATAATATTCTAAAGCTACAGTAGCTATTACTTAAATTCAATTACTATATACCACAGTGAGCATAAAATTAAGTATAAAATATTTTTTAGGACAAACCAAATTTGATTACACTGAACAACAAAGTTTTTGTTTCGGGGTTGAAATTAGCTGATTTTAATGTATTTCCACGTGTTAAAACCGAAAATGACCATAAAAATTATATATTAGCTCTTGTTTTCAAGACATAGTATCATTCTATTATATATATATTGAGTTTTCAACAAATGAAATATTTCATCACCAACAGTTGGTACACATGTTTGTTTACATAACACCCCTCTCATCAGCTGTTCATAAGTAGTAAACATAACCTTTGCGAGTTTGTCAATTGTACGCACGTGGTTGCTATTGAAATTATCGTGTGAAGTTGATTTTTAAATTAATTTAAGTGCTGATCTGAAATGCCTCGAAAGTGTGTGAATTCTGTCGATAGCTTTTGCTATATATGTGGTGAAATAACATTTAAGGCTCAGAAACGTAAAATGTCACCTATCATTAAGACTGCCTATGAACATTATTTTGGTGTAAAAGTTGGGGACCAAGATAAATCATGGGCTCCTCATATATGTTGTAATTCTTGTTCCGTCATATTGCGAGAGTGGCTGAAAAATAACAAGCGGGCAATGGCTTTTGCAGTACCTATGGTTTGGCGTGAGCCTACCAATCATACAGACGACTGTTATTTCTGCTTAACTCCTCCCATTAAGCAAGGTTTATCTATGAAGAAAAGAGGAACGGTGAAATACCCTAATCTCCCATCTGCTCTTCGGCCTGTACCACACTCAGACAATTTGCCAGTCCCTTCTCCACCCCAAAACTATGAAATTTTAGAGGAAAGTGATGAAGTCTGTTTACAAGAAGCAACCCATCCTTCTACATCCTATGACCCTGATTTTGATGTAAGCGATAGGTCTAGTGATCCGCACAGAATTAGTCAAGCAGAGTTGAGTGACCTTATAAGAGATCTTGGCTTGTCTAAGGAAAAGGCTGAGCTGTTAGGGTCAAGACTACAACAGTGGAATCTTCTAAAACATGATGTGAAAATATCTCAGTACAGACAGCTCAGTACAGGATGCTCCAGAAGTGTTTTATAAAAGACAAGCTAAACGACAGCGATCTTACAATACATCGGATTGACTTAATTGAAATTTGGTGGTACAAACCTCTTTTATTTGTCAAAACACTAAGAATAATGTTTTTTTTAATCAATTTTGTACTTAAAATATTCTAAAAGAAACATAACAATATTGTTTTTTGTACTTTCACTTTTCACGTATAGTATAACTACTCTTTAAGATTAAGTGCTGTATATCTCAAAAACCAGAGCTAATAAAAATTTTTCAATGTTATTTTCGTTTTTATCACCTCAAAATTAGTAGAAATAGACTAATTTAGTGTAGGAAACATTCAAAAAATATTTTTTTGTTGTGCAGTGTTATTAGGACTGGAATAACTTCATGTCCGTGGCAACGTAGAAAAAATTTTAACGTTTCTACAATTTTACTTCTATCTTATGTTAAAATTATGTTAAATTTTCAATAACAAAAGTACTAAGAAATTCTCTTTCCAAACACAATATTTTTGTATCACAGACTTTTTTTTTTTTTATTTACCATATATTAATTTAATTATAACTAATGAGAGTAGCCTGTTAATTTTGCCAGTTAAGTTTTAATTATTTGTTGTCTACTTAACCATTAGAAATGTTTGTTTTCCTTTTATTTTATTAACTCTGTAAGTTGGATTTTTTTATTTTGCATTTGAAAAGATAGTTTTTATTTAAATTTTTTTTCTTTTTTGCGCACTTAATTTTATTATTAGGACTGAACAAAAATATGCAAATCCAAGATAGGAAATAATATGCAATAATTCGGCTAACGTATTTATTTATATTTATAGGATTTGAAATTTACCTTAAATACTTGTTTACACAAAACCAATTGGATTTGGTAGTTTTATTTTTCAGTGAAATTAATATAATTTAAGGGCTTAAAACTTTTTATACAAAATATCTTATTATATGAATAAATAAAGGAATATGTACTTGAATCCTATATATTAAGTTGTTTTTGTTTCATTTATATGTGATGAAAATTGTTTATGAAACATTTATTGTTATCATTATAGTTATTTATATGTTAAATAAACATATTGTTACAAAATTAATAGTGGAATACTTATGAGTTTATAAGCAATTCAGGTTGTTTGGACTGAAAGATTTATCACTGTCAGAGGATGCAATCATGTTAATTTTTACTTCAGAAATTAATGCAAAAGAGTCATATGTAACATTAAATTCAAGCTAAAACTACATAGATTGCTGAAAAAGTTTGTACTTGGCGCCTAGTTGTTAGTCTCAGATGCTCAGAGAGTTCAGCAGTTTTCCGTAGTGTTGCGCTAGCTTCGTTTCTCCTCAAGCACATGCTAAAATTGCCTAGAACAGTTTTCTATTCTAAAATGTCTTTGAAAAAATGGTAAAATTATTCTGTTCTACATTTGTGTTGATTTATGCCACCTTTGTTAAAATACTTGTGACTGTAAAAATTGTGAATTTCAGCACTTTTGGATAAGTGTATAATTCAATCATACAAACGAAGAAACTTTAACCCTTGTTTAAAATACAACCTGTGAACATTTTATATTTTAATCATGTGTTAAAACTATGGAAAAGACAATTTATTTCGTGCTGGGGCTCGAATTAGATTTTATACTTTTTGTTTGTTTTTAGTTTAAGCATAGACCTAAACCACAAATTTGAGTTAAATATTTTGGGGTCTCCATTATTTCATTTGTTTAAAATTTAGGCCTGATATAATTTTTTTTTTAATAAGACAATACGCTTGCAATATATTAGTATTCTCAATCAGCCAAAATAACCATAAAAAAAAAAGAGGAAATTTTAAATATGGAAAATATTTATATTGTCCTGTTACTGTGGAAATTAGCTCATTCAGGATTGACTTGCCGTCAAATTTTAAAATAACAGGAGTAACTATATTGTAGTTTTAATACTTGCCTTACTTTAGTAATCATAACTAATCCTTTTCAGTGAGTTTCCTAAAAGGTTGTTTCGATTTTTAAATATCTCTTTAAATCTTCATCGATTTCTTCAAGTTGATGGGAAAAATGAGGGTCATTCATTTTCATGTATAAGTGTGTTTGCATTTATTTGTTTTTGATTCTTTATTTGTATACTATCGTTTTTCTTTTTATTTATTATCGTTTCTATATTTATCTGTAAGTGTTCTCCACAGTAATATAATGATGAATGATTGTTACATAGAACCCTGACAATTATTAATCTGATGATAGTTGTCAAATAATACTTATCTTTCAGTTTAATAATAATTGTCTATAAGAATAGAGACAATTATTAATGTAATAACGGTTGTATCTATTAATCTATAATGAATTCCCTATCTATTTGTTAGCTATCTTTATTTTTTGACGTACTGAATCAAACGTCTTTAATATCTACTTAATGACGTAAAATAATATAGCACAACAAAAATTATTTAATTTTTATTTTCCAACAATTTCACTATTCTCTACACCTTNTAAAAGAAAATATCTGAGAATTTGTTATTTTGTTTAGTAATTTATATTATATTAATAAATCATTGAAATTATCACCTGCTTAAAAATTACTCATAATTTAAATATTTTAAAGACACCAATAACCAATCGAAATAATTATAATTCCAAAAAAATTTCAGTGTATATAACAGATAATAATTTCTTAGAGTATATTGTTTCTTAGTGATAGATTTTCTGAATTAAAATAGTTAATTTTTTTGGTTTTACAGACAAATATTTTAGTATGTTTATTTATCGTTTTTGTGACAATCAAATTTAAAGATTTTACTCATATGGTAAAGAAAGAAAGAAAGAAAATTTTATGGTATAAAAACTGTAGTAAATTATGCTTAAAAATTATAAGTAAATTTATATAAATATAATTTTATCAATTGTTTTCAATTTAAATGTAATAAGAAATTAAAGAATTTATAGAAATCATTAAAATTTTAGTTATTTTCTAAATTTTTGTCTCAAAGTATAGCAACTGAAACTTTTAGTTCTTAGGCATTTACAGAAAAATTATATATTTTTACTTCTTTTTTTTAGTAATAAGTATTAACTAATTTATTTACCTATTATCGGTTCATCTTTGCATACCACTTCTACTTTACCGTAGTATTGTCCCTTATCTGTGGAGTGAGAGCTATAACGCTCACACTTATTTACATAAAGTTTTTTTTAGTGAGAACATTAAGCCTAACTGTCTTATTTCTGTTAATAGTGGGATTTCAAAACTGAAATTTAAGCTGTTTTCTGATCCTAACACATTCCTGGATGTACATTTATTTTAGGCTTCTTACAGCTATGTATGATCATTTGTCCTAGTGACAATTAAAAATAATTGTCCTCTTCCAATTACAGTGACAGAGTTGATTGCTTTAAAAATGGCTTAGAGTTCAAGTGGGTCAGAGCCATTCAGAAATTGTGTTTTATTTGTTCTTTTTTTTTTTTTCTTTTTCAATTCATCTGTTTCTCTGATTACACATCCGAAATGAAGTTAGTTTAAGATTTCTTCACGTTTTTTCATTGGCGTTTAAAATACTGATATTTGTATTTAATTTAGAATGATTATTTACAATGAGCTTACAAATTAAACACTTAATGTACATTACTTGGCTTCATATGTTTCATATTTCAATTAATCTTGGTTATTTCCTATTAATAGTATAGTTTACTTCAAAATTAAGACAAGATCTTTCAGTTAATACTTAATTTAAAACAACATGTAGTTTATTTCTCCCGTGATAGTTCATATTTAATATTCGTTATAATTTTATATAATGCCAATTTGAAGTAGATTATTTTAAAAAAATTATAGTTTATGATTTAATATAATAAAAAGATATCTAGATTACATTTTTCTATACTTTTATTCTACAATTTATGGTCTATTATTTTCTAAAAGGGTTTTCGCTCAAGCAGTAACATATTGTTTCAATATTTGGTGATACATTGACTCTCAACACATTTAGTCTATTGAATCAATATCTTAAATCATATATATCTGATCTTAACTTTTATTGTTTCTTTTACTGACGTTTTCTATTTTTAAATAAAGAACATCAACTAATTATTAATTTATTTATTTTTGCTTTACTGATTTCTCCCTCTAGGACAAACTAATTTTTGAATAATAAACTAGCCCATAACCTTTCGATTTAGGAGGCCAAGTTTTTTTCTTGGCTGTTTACAACATAAAAATTTGTGAAAGAGTTAAACTTTTCTTTCTTTTTTCATTGTAATTTTTTTTTCTTCTAAAGTTACCAAAGACAAAAAAATAGTTAAGCAATAATAAATATTATAAATAGTTATTTTTACAATAGCTATTTTTAGTAGGCAAAACATTTTTTTTTGCATATACCTTAATATTTATTTATAAATGTTGAGGGCTTACAGATCTCATACTCAGTACTCAGTCATCACAAATCTGGTCTGATGCTAACTCTATATGATGTGCGGATCTAAATTGTGGTGATTGAGGTCTGATGATCCTTGATTCTTAAAGTGCTCAGCTATTAAATATTTATTGTGCTATGTGTATATAATGTTATTTAACAACTAATAAAGTATATAAATTTCAACATATTGATGACTATTCAGTATAGTTTTCATGCGATACCTTTGCTAATAATGAATATTGATTAGTTTTATCGATTGTGTAAAAAACTTTAAAGAAGGTATTATACTGGTTCCTTGTTGATATGCCCTGCTTCTTGTATTTGGTAATTGACAAATTATTCATTGCCTCAGTTAAATCAAATTTAAATATGGTTTTATATCAATTAACATATTAAATTACCTGTTAAATTATTAGTCATTAATGGAAAAATTTAAAAGAATTCTCTGCAGGAAAAATTATATACATACGTAATAAATATTAATAGCATTAATGAATGTAAACTGGATTATATTTCATTCATTAATAATGTATTGTGAATTTTCTTTTTGAATATATGGCATACTCCTCTTTAAAGTCTTGACGGAAATAATATAGCAATCAAAGTATTTGCTTTTCGAAATGTTTGATTGCCTTTGTAACTATAAAAAAAAATTATTTAAATATTTTTTTGAATATTGTAATAAAAAAAAATTAATTATGAGATATTTTTATTTTTAATTAATTAATACTTAATACAGAGAATAGAATTTTCTTTTTCATGCTAAAATAATTGAAAAAAAATACTTACCTCTCCTCTAAAGAAGAAAATTATTTCAAATAATGGATTTAGGGTAAACATCATTTATTTAGAGTTAAAAACGATATTGTAAAGGAGAAGGCAAATTTTCAATGGAATCTATAATAATATTTAGATAAGATTCAAAATGCCTTCAATTAATTGCATAATCTGTCTCTTCTCTTCAACTAATTTTATTACAAAGTGTGTTTTGTTTCTTGAGTACATTTTCCTCAATTAATGTATTGTAGTGGCTTGATATAATAACCCTTCCTGAGGAAAAACAATGAATTATACTAAAAAAAACAAAATATAGCCTATCTCTTTGCCACTAGAGTAGTGAAAATGCTATCTGGATTTGTTTTTGTACTTTATATCCTCTCATAAGTATGCTAATTCGTTTTATCTATACAGCAGGCACATGCACTACCAGCTCTCAGTCAACGATATGTTTTTCACATTAACATTTACATACAGAGAGGCTCATCGGTTATGAACTTTTTTTTTAAAAGATGTATGCTTTTAATGACAATTTGAGAATATAATAGTTGTAGTTACATGTATTTATAAAATCACACATTCTAAAAATTATTTTTTATAACATGAACATTATAAAAGTTAACATCTGTTAAATAATAATCAAGAGATAATAAAAATAACAGATAAAAAAGTACTGTATAAATAAAAGTAATTTTAAATATATTGCAAAACTATGATTGCCAAAGTTCTGCATGAATATACAATATTAACAACAACCAAATTAAATTATAATATTTGCTTTAATAGGTTACGTATACATTTTTACACTGTAAGAAAAAACACATGATACATGTAACATATATCTCATCATTACAAATCTTTAATATAAATTTACAATAGATAATCTTAAATATTTATGACATTTAGTTAAATTAAATATTAGATTTTTGTTAATTGATACATTTAAATTTACACTTATATCATTTCCTTATGTTAACAGGTTTTAGTTACAAATAACAGACTTAATATGGAAAATGTACAATTACAATTTCGAAAAGTAAATTTAATTATAATTACATATAAGAGAATTAAATTGTTTTACAAAATATAGCTTGAAAATAATTATATACAATCATGAAAATTATTTTAGCTTACACAAAACAAACATATCTGATGTTCTTGGAAAGTATTAATACCTGCAGGAGAGATCCCAGTGAGAGTTGACAGGAATCAGCTGGTGGAGTTTTGACAGCCGGCATGACATCATCGCAGACCGGTACGCACCCCTGTTACGTATACTGAAGGTATACCGGATAGTAATGAACTCAGGATACATTCAGTATACGTACACGGGTACGCGCTCTCGCAGCGAAGACACCCCCGACAGAGAGGAAGCAGGCAGACTGTGTCAGGTGAGAGACTGTATGTGCGACTGGGTACTGCTGGAGTATGACTGGTCTGGCTGGCTCTTGGGACTGAATGCCGGCTCTTGTCCAGGGCTCGGCGCGGCCCTGGGCTAGTACCCCCACCCGCGCACGCGTGGGGCGTGGCCAGTACGGGGGTGGGGAGACCACGCCCCTCGAGGACACGCCCTAGTCGCCTCTCCTTTTCACTTCTCTTTCGTAGCTCAGTCATTCCTCCCAAGCTAACTTATTCAGTCTCCGTAAGTCATCACTTTCACTCTTCAACTGGGGTTACTCACAACTTATATTATGACCATAACTGAAAGTGTTATTTAACTAAATGTAACTTTTTATTATAAATATTTTGTATCTCTTATAGAATTTTTTTATTATTGCAAAATTGTAATTGTGTAACTTTAACTTTTATTTTACTAATTTATTCTTTCTTCTTGAGCTACCAACCACAATTAAATGTAATGCAAGGTTAGAGGATTCAAATGATATTTGTAAAAAAAACTTAGTAGGGGTAATCAAGGTTGCTTGTTTTATTTAAATAAATTCCTTGCATAGTGTAAGTTTCTCTAAAGCTATTCAACAAATTATTTTAATAGCATTAATAAGTAGGTAGTTACTAGTTACTAGTGGCTAGATCTATACCTATTTAATAGTTTGTTAAAAATGGGACTTCTACAGCAACTCTGTGTGTGTAACCTACAATACTTTTATAATATTCACTCCAAGGTGTTAACATCTGTACTATTTTTCAAGTATTTTTTTAAAATATATTGAGAATGTAGTGGATTCAATGAAACACCTCGATAACACTTATAACACAGGCAACTGAATACCCCTTATTATGTATCTTAAGGTTTCTTTTTTTAACTTTCAAACAATTGCTTTATTTAAAAAATAAATTTTTTTACATTTAAAAGTATTTCACTTGTGAAAGCATGTACTTATAATTTTAGCATAATTATTTGTTACTAACATAGTGTGCAAAAATCTGAAAATTTTTGTATAAATATATGAGTGTGTGTGTGTGTGTGTGTGTGTGTGTATGTATGTGTGAGGTGGGTTTATTTATAATTAATTATAGATTATACTCTATTTAGTTTTGATATAGGGTTAACATTTCCATTAAACAATTGTTTTATACATATATGTAAATACATATATATCCATGTTATACCTATCTGTATAAAATATAAATGCTTCAAATGGAGAGTATTTGACCATAGATATCATTATTAATGTTTTTTTGTTGGGTTTCAGTCAAGGTTGAACCTAAAAATACAATATTTGGAAATTGTATAAACCTTGGATTTAAATAAACGTTGGCAGGTAATGTAAAAAAAATAAACATTTTTTGAATTATATTTTTCGGATTTACCTTGACCTAACCCTAACAAAAAAGCATCTAATTATAAATACTTCATTTCTTCTTATAAATCATTCTGAAAATTTGGATTCCCCTTAATTTTGTTTGGCGAGAAATATTTTATGGATTTCTAATATATTTTAATTTTGTGGCACGTAAGAATGATATAAATAATTTTAGGTAATCTTGGGAGAAAAGTAATACACAGGAATATTTTTTAAAATATTTAAAGAAAGGGAAACTAATAATGAAGTGTTGAGTTAATTGTATGATTTTACATAAAATCATATTCAACATATATTGTTGTTATGTGAATTGTTAATTATTTTTGTAATAAGAAATTAGTAACATATTTTAACCCTTCAACATTATATAAAACTTTACTTATCAAAAGCTAAATAGCTAAAAAGATTTTTATTCTTTATTGATTTTTGTGCAATCTTTGTTACACTAGGACAAACAAATCATTTTAAAAGATCTATCACTACAGAACATTTAAAAAAATCATGAATATTATTAAAGAGTCTTACATAAATACATGAGTGTGTCTCAACACTGATTTTGGTAAATATTAGTGCCAAATTATTGTTAAAAGGATTTGCCGTCTTAAATTATAGACATTTTTTCTACAACATGTGTGTGTGTGTGTGTATAATATATATANAATATGACTTATGAAATTGCATTTAATGAACGCAACTTCAAGTGTAATAGGGAAAGCCCTTTAAATGCAACGGCAGTTTTGAAGCAAAAAGTAAATTAAAAAAAAACAACAAGTCGGTCATATAAATCACGTAGTACATTGCCCTCAATATAATTCTTGAAAATACAATGTGATTTTGAGTGGTAATTTTCCTTGTTTTTATTAAATTGCCTTTAGTTATTATGTTCGGGTAATATAATTCATTACTAAAACATAATCACTCATAACATATGTTACTGCTGTATGAAGAACGATAGCTCATTTTTTATATAATATCTATTTTTTATATAATACAAAACAAGATATATATAGGGTTTTTGGGTTTTAATTTTGGCTCATGGAATAGACAGAGAAACGATAATTAACGTTAAAGCTGCTAATTAATCTATCATTCATTTCATAAGTGAATGATATGTTTTAAGGGAATCCCAGTAATATTGGGAAATTTTTGAAATATGTAAATATATTAAATTATAGAATTTATAGTAAATAATTAAAGGGTATTTATAGGGCGTAATAACCTAGAATTTGATTGCCCTCCAATGATCTACTACTACTACTACTACTTTTTGAAATATGACTAGTACACATTTTTAAAATATGTTAAATGGAAAAGTAGATGCATAAAAAGAGTTATGATGAAGAATCCTATTATTAAATACTAATTAAAAGCTTATTTAATTACATCTCACGTATTTGTATGCATTATAAATTTATTTGCATTCTATTTAACTATTTTCTCAATAATGATTGCAGTAAAGCTTATTATTAAAGCTCATTTTATAGTATTAATGTCCTAATATATATTTATATATTAATGGCAAAATAGCCTATATTTAAAAGTTGAATTTTAATATTTTTACTAAAAATAAGTGTTAATGTAAAATATCAAATGTTCTAAGCAAACCGTTCTGGCAGCCTGATTTTATCCCTCATTCAGTGAAGAATGGTAACCAATTAGGGCTGGACGTTCCCTAAGAGCATACCAGGAATCTTCTGGGTCATTACAAGCAGAAGCACAGAAAGAAAGAAGGCTTTCTTTGCGCTGTGAGCATTGAACCTTTGAATCAGGAATCTAAAATGCTTCGTGGGGGAGGGGGATATTAAATAAAGACCAAATTACACATTTTTATGTTCATTGTAACGAATAAGTTTATAAAAATGTAATATGTGACTTTTATATTTTGTATATTTGACTAAAAAGGCATATTAAGTAAATTCATTAATGAAAATATAAATATTATAGGAAGCCATTCTGTCGGTAGTTTTAAGGTTTTTTTTTTCTTTTAAAATATCAACTTTCATTACTTAATTTTTTTTAATCTAGCAAATCGTTAGATAAATTCAAATTTGGGCTCAAATCGTTCACCAGTTAAAAAGGGGGATTGAAAGGAAATTTATGATGATATACATATATCTGGCCAACATTGGTTATGTAAAATAAATTATGGAGAGCATGTTATAAAAGTAAAATTTTCTGAATTTTATTTTATGTAGTATTATTATAAAAAAAATTATATTGATGAAGATGTTTAAGAATGCAACTGTGAAAGTTGTGTGTTTCCCCATTCTTCCCTCCCGAACGATTTGGAGTCAGCCTCAAAGTGATCTTACCTCTTATGGTCCATTGCCTTCTCTTTCTTTTATATTCAACTCAATTCATCTGCCCTCGTCATATGTTCGCCCAAAAAGAAGAATTGGAATTCTGCTAACTTACGCAGCTCCTGCGTGAAAGACTTTTAAATTTGTACTATCTCGTTCTCAGTACTCTTCATTCTAGAACAATATAAAGTTTTATTGTTATATTATGTGCTATGTTATACATATGAGATTACTACTCTAAAACTGTCAGACTTATTTCATATACAATAAAACAATAGTGTTGTTCTAGCACTCATTGTTATTAATAGTTACCTATTGTAATATATGTTATTAATCGACTGAACCATCTATGGGTAGTGTACAATTTTAATAGGGAAAATGTATTATAAATAATATTGCTCTTATTATTCATTGGGTAAGGTATAATTTGAATAGAAAAATGTATTAAAAATTATATTATACCTATATTATACACTCACAATTAATTTTAGTGTAGCATATGCTGTGAAAACTCCATAATCATGTATATTAATTTGTATTAATTACTGTTATTATTCCTTTCTTTATTGTTAACTAATAAATAAAGAAGTATTATTTAGATGTGATTGGAATTGAAATTTTGTTAATTGTGTTTGTATTTTCTGAATGTTTTTTTTAAGTTGATTGAGTCAAATTAAAAAAAAAAAGAAAAAAAGGATCATTATTGTATATTCTTAGATGATTTTAGTTGGGGTTCGGTCAAGGTAGATCCAAATCTTAAATTCTCTTATATAGCTTTCTACATTCATGCTCTTGATATCACATTATATTATTGCAATTCTCTATTATATTAATTTCAATTATGATTGTAGTCTCATGACATTGTATTTTTACATCCCTGAATATGGCTAGCAATGTAAGCCGAAACGTTGGCAGATAATCCTTTATTAAAAAATACATTTTTTAAAATTGTGTTTTTTGGATCTACCTTGACCGAACCCCAATTAAAATCATCTAAGAATAATATCTACGATCAAAAAAACTCTTCTTTTGATTATTGTATATTTAAAGTACAATCTAGCATTTTCGGTAACCATTGAGTGAATTCGAGTACTGTAGTTGAATTTATAAATGTAAAATGTGTTTTAGTAGGTAATTTATAAAATTATAAATTTTACATTTATAATAAAAGCACCATATAATAAAAACTTAATAATTATTTAGTTTTTAATTGTTGAAATTAAGAATTGATTAACTGAAAGGCGAGGAAAATCATATCTGTTAATATTTAGTCCCTCGTTACGTTATTTTTATGTAAAACCCCAATCAGAGCTGTTAGTTTAACAAAAACTTTATATGCATAACTTTATTGTGAAACACTCGTATCGAACAACTATACCTATACCTAGATAACTAACAATATAAATATTCGTAAAAAATCTACCTTATAAATACCTACCAAACTAACAATACCTGAACCTAACTAATAATAACCGAATAAAGAATTTTTTTTTCTCTGAATCTAATCGTCTAAAGGAATAGAAAACATATTTTTATGTATGATACATAATGATATTATATGTATAATATATATATACATATATATATATAGACATATACCCACACATCATTAGCCATAGCACTAGCTTCTNAAATTTATATTATTATTATATTTTATAGATTATGCTATGGTAAAATTTATTCACATGAAACTCTAATAATTACAGAATCAGATTTTTTTATTATTCTAAATTACGATAAAATATTCAACGAAAACACAGTAGGACAGAGCAAAACATAATTTGTCATTTTATTTTATAATTATTGTTTTATACATTATTGCATACCGCTAATATTGCCTGAAAAAAAGTAATGATTAATAATTGTGATTTATATTTAGTTTTAGTATTAAATACTAATAAGGTCAATATTAATAAATTATAAATAACAAATAAAACTTAGACGTAATTTAAATTTTTGTAAAAATATAGATAGATTGGAAATAATAACTGCTACATTGTTATTACAATCTGATATATTATTTAAACTTGTATATATTTGTTAAAGGCTTAAAGAGAGATTAATAGCTAGTGTTAATTTATTTTAATCAATACATGAGGTTCTATTGAGATCCACAATCAAGGACTACTAACTTATAGACAGACTTAATTATTTGCCAAATATTCACTAGTTATAGTATTAATAATTATATTTTTAATTATTTTAAGATTTTACATC
>KZ807499.1:119614-136841 GCA_000696205.2 Oncopeltus fasciatus | reverse complement strand
GCATGGTTGATGAAATTCCTAATTTCATATATATATATATATATATATATATATGTTCAATTGTAAATTATTATAATTCTAACTACAGGTTCCAACCCCATTCTAAACATCTGTGGCTCAGGAGAATTTATTTATAGATAAAAGTATGCCGCTGAGGGTTCAAATCCCAGGATTTGCCAGGATTGCGAGACCCAGACGAATTCCATAGGCTAGCCTGGCACCTCAAACTCTCTTATTTTACTGTTGTATTTATTTAATCTTAAATTTTTTTTATAGTTCAGATCAAATGAGCAACATTCCTTAACTATTTCAGCAAAAAATGTATGCCTTTTTAATGCAATGTTCAAAAAAAAAATTTAATAACAATTAAAATTATATAGTAATTGTTGTTATAACAATTATAATACACTTAATCTTAAATACATTTTTTTTTTGTAACGATGATAGTGACGGGGATTTGAATCCCCTTTCCTCTTTCAGTCAATAACGAAATCCTCAGTTAAAACGGATTTGGTTTCTTTGTTTTAAAATTTATTAANTATTCATATTTCTAAAAATTTTTGTAAATTTTAATTTTTTTAAAATTTACCCCACACTTTGGTATACGCAAGATCGATCAGAATTTAGTGTATTTTGCTTTCCCTTCCTGCCTATATTTTTTCATCCTTTCAGGTCTCGCTATCCTGTCTTCTTCAGTGATCATCACCCTTATCTGGAACTAATTTATTTTGTCTTTGCTTACATTCTTTGTGGATCTCATTCTCCAAGCATCTCATCTGCAATTTGGTAGATCTTTCTTCGTCTCCTTAAACCATCTCGGTTTGGTGTTCTTCTTGCCGAAGAAGTCGAAGATCATCTTGTTCATTTGGTACCTAGAATTTTTTTAATATCTTATATATAAAAAAATTATAAATTTAACGGACAATGTTTTTAGATTTTCCTAAGTTAGATGGGTGAATATGTGTAAAAATTATTCAAAAGTCAATTCTTGATACCAATGTAAAATTTGATTTTTTACAATCTGCTATAAAAGAAAGTTATAAAGGTTTATTAATCTGAATAGCATGTAGGACAGAATTTGGATCTTCATGATTACCAGCACAGTCTCACATTTGATTATAAAGTTATAACTCCCAAAGAACGTGGCTCCTAAGAACCATCACCCCTTAGCTGTAACACCCTCATATACAGGGATGGTTTGGAAACAACCCCCGAGTATCACCCCGATAAAAATCTTAACGGCTAGACGCCAATGATAGCCAGACTTAGTGGAGTTACAGTAGCTAAGTGCAACCCTTTTGCAGTTTACGAGCTGTAATACTAAACCTTCATGACGTACTTAAATGACTACTTAACAAGCCTCATTTTAACATAAACATTTTACAGCTTATTTCTTCATCTTTTAAAGATTTAGTTTCGCTATTCGCCAGCTTAGGTGCTATACTTTAAGGTTATTTACTCGGCCTAATTGATTCATTTCTTGAATAGTTAAATTTTATGACTTTATTACCTACTCTACATAACAATTTAAGGGGTCTCAATCCCCCTGGCTTTTTGTGGATTCTGAAGAATTTACCTACTAAAGTTCTTCTTTTGACAGATTTTTTAAAATTTTTCTACGATCCTATCTTGTATACACAGAAAATGATAACCATTAAAACACACATATATTTAGTCTAGGTTAATATTGTGGTATTCAATCCCATGTAATCTTTAACAATTTTTGGTGCAAGGGAACCGGATAAAAAATCTAACTGTACCATCCAGGGTCGAACCTGAATCTCCTGCTATCCGGGAAGGTGCATTATTATACAAGATATATTCGTGTGCCTCGGAGGTTAGACTCTCGACAAAAGTGCGGGGAATTTAATAACTTATCAGTCTTGTTAGCATAAATGGACTATGCACCGGCCCGGATAGCAGGAGATCCAGGTTCGAGTCCTGGCTGGGACCGTTAGATTTTTATTCTCTTCCCTTGCACTAAAAATTGTTTCGAAAATAAATTTTCTCTTCCTCAGGGTAAGATTGAAAATTCAATCCTTGAACATTTGCACATCATATAGATATCCATGGTAAAATCTTCACTAACCTTTAAATTTTAAGTAGATTTTTTTTGGGGGGAGGGGGGGTTCGGTCTATGTAGATCCAAAACCTACTAACCATCATCGATTAAAAATCTCTAATGTCAAAATTTCTACATTTGAACCTTCAAAATATATTTATAACGTATCTTATATATATAGGATACATACAGGCTACGGTTTTTAGTTTTTTGAAACTAAATTCGATACATCGATAAAATGTAAATCGATCATGGAGGAGGGGGTTTTTGGGTGAAAAGAAATCTCAAGATCTTGGATATTATTAGCTTTTTGAAAATAATAAAGTATTATTAAATATAGTCGGTAAAAAAATCGTTAAAAAAATATGTTCTAATAAATATATGAAAAGAGACTCTTAAAATATAAAAACTAAATTAGAAATTTCGGTCTGGTTTTGCAAATTGTTAAAGAAATTGTAGTAATTTAAATTGAATGATTTGGGCGGTCTACAGGGATATCAAATTGAATAATCGTCAATATCATTGTTATTATTACTATTATGAGGGAAAAAAATAATAAGGAAAAACAGAAGATATAAAAAATGTAATTTCGTCCTTTAAAAATTTAATTTTCTTTCTGTCAGATTGGTCTAATGCCATCTTCAGGAACAAAAGCTTCAATCTTCATTTTTCTTTGAATGTTTTAAGGAATTTCAGCAGTATATTTTCAGCTGTCCACTAAAATGAAATATTGTGTAAGTCTGATTATATTAGCTCTTGCGTGTCGGCCTTTTATTTATTTCTATGAGTGATTAGAGAATCGATATATAATCTGTGGGGTTTTACATGAAATTCTCGAATACACACATTTATTATTTATTATCCTGAGTTAAAAAATTCGCTTAGTTAACGCAGTTTCTGAGAGACGGACTTTTAAAGTTTCTCAATTTAAACGCATTTCTAGTTGCCTAAGGTGCTAATGTAATCCTATACGTTAATTAGAATCAAGTGCTAAAGAATAAATAACATTTTATATAATTACCACTCTAATTACGCAGAAAATATTAATTTCAGCTGTATAGTTGACCATTAATTGAAGTACTCTAAAAATACTGAAGCCATAGCTTCATGAATAATTATGAGAATATCTTACGGTCAGCAGGCTCTACAAGAATATAATTCAGTAATAAAGAGTTGCATTTAATTATTATCTTTAGAAATTAATATCTACTGCAGTTAACTGTCTCTGGTTGTTTTACATATAAGAAACAATATGGTATATTAATTTATTTTACTTTTAGGCTTGTCTTACTGATGATTTTTTATCAGTTTGAAAAGAAGTGGAGCCTCCATACCTATATAATTACAGTCGAAAATATCTTCCCTAATCTGCGTTTTATGCAAAAATGTTGCAGTAAAAATGATACAAATGTACAGTATGCACTCCTAATAATCTATACGATTTTTTGTAACAATAAGAATAAGGAAGAGGAAATGTTTTTAGTTCTATCGTTATATATTATGTAAATTATTATATTAAACAGGAGATATGGACAAATTTAAAAGTCAACCTTATCTGGGACAAACAAATTTACTATATACAATTTACCACTCGGACCTTTTTTGGCCAAACCATCCAACATCCAAAGAATATGGTCCTTCAAATCCAAAATCCTAAGATGTATTGTTAATGCACTGTTTTATGTGACAAACTCCACCATCCAAGCCTTTCCTTGCATCCCAATCCCTTAGTCCAAAACCTATTCAATATTATCCATCCTAACTCACCACGTCACCTGAATAATAAATGGCCGCATGACCTCCTTTTAGTTAGCTCTTCATAAAAATTATTAAATTAGCAAATGTATTGTGCATATTTCACTAAAATTCAGTAGGAGTGCTGAGACTGTATAATCTCCATTATGCGAAGGACAGGCCATTTTGTAATGTTTCTATTTATTATTTATTTTTATTACTTCTGTTATTATGATCTTTATTATAATTATTTTTCTAAATTTAAGTATAATGTACATTTTTATCCCCTTATGTTAATTGTTTTTGTACAAATTCATTATATCCTTTGAGATATACATGCATTGCACGATGCAAACTCTGCAAGATGTTATTCTTCAATAAAGCTTGTTAAATTCCCCTAAATCCCCTTCCTCTTCAGTCTTTATATGTAAATCTTCATGTACATAATAAGTACTTTGCGGCAAGAGGATCTACCGATTTAAAATTTTTGATTTTGGAAAGACGATACAGTTCAAAGTTGGCTCTTATCTTAATAGAGGCGTAATTCATCTGTATACAGATGGCACCAAGACGTTTTAGGCGTTGAAGGAGGTGCTTAGGCGAAAAGATAAATGAATGGATTTTCCTCACGTGGACTATATCATACCGTCTTTTAGGTATGGGTCTTTTCCATAAATAATGGAGTTAAAAAGTAAAATTAAAAGGCACAACGAACTTGCTGCATATGCTCTGAGATTAGTAAGTTACAAGGTAAAATTGTCCAAGAGTGCTATTACACAACAAAACATCTTATGGTAAACAGTCAATTTAAGCTCTTATGGGAATCATGGCAATATGGTCTCATGGGCAATCCTATCGCTTATATTAGAACTCATTGCATTCCTCTAATATAACAACCGTTCTGAAGAGTACACCTAGTAAAAAAAAGGATGATTGGGCTAGGAAAGATAATATATATTCATGGAGAAGAGTTAGAAGATAACTGAGTTGGAGCAAAATGGGCTAGAAAGATACGTCAGTACTCAGGACAAGGCACAATAAAAAATCTGGAGTAAGAACGCTCCTATTTCTTAGAGACTCTAGCCACGTCCAAACACTGCAGGAAATGTAGTTTGCAGATAAAAACCTCTTCACTTCATCTGCCAATGTAAGGGAGAAAAGGTTTTATCTCAACGAACAAACAGAGATTATATATCCGAAAAATGTCGGTGAAATGAGTCCCATTAAAATTAAAAGTTATTTCAAGGACCTGAATAAGATCTCGGAGGATGCTCTGCGAAAGACAGACAAAGTTCTCCCCCCCTTTTTTTGATGAAGCATTAGATTACTAAGTTCCTGGAGTCATAGGTTGAAACCCCGTCAACTTTAGGTGAGCTATGGTTTTGGTTCGGGTATGACCTCTCAGATGAATTACAAAAACATCGTCAGTAACTTCATCATTTTAGCAACATCAGAGACAATTTTCGTATTTGAGTGATTAAACTTCTCTGTACTTCGGTGGCCAATCGCTTCCCTTATCCTATCCCTGTTAGCGAACAGTGAAGGAGACAATTAACCTTTTTATTTACATTCATATAAATTTTGCAGGCCTGCAGACGGTTTAGAATACCACTGTTCCATTGAACAGATGAATTAACTTAGAAAACAACCTGCTGGTACACATACTGGTGTATCAAAAGGATCCAACTATTCCAAAGAACATTTCTTGGCTCAGAGAGATTTAGAATGAGCTGCAGTTGTTCAGCGGAGCTGAGCGAGGGATAAATGAGCTGCAGCCATTCAGTGGAGCTGAGCGAGGGATAAATCCTGTGAGGTGCTTTGGAGGATGGGCGGCGAGCGACAATCAGACACGAAGTTCTACCTCCCACCCACTCTCTCTCTCTCTCTCTTTCTCTACTTCTCTCTTCCCCAAACTCTTCCCCTCTCTTTCCCACTCTCTTTCTCTTCGTCAGTTTTGATTCGATTGCCGCTCGAGGCGCCCCCTGGTGGCTGGTCCCTCGAAATGTCGTCACATCCCCATCCCCTCCACTGTCCCCCTCTGGACGAGGGCGTGATTCTCTCTGCTGGCATCGATCCCCAGCCGAGCGCCACCGAACTCTCCCGGACCCAAACGAAATCCCCTCAGCCCAGACGATATAACGCTCATCATGGCTCTCAACCGGACGCATCAACGATGAACATTATTGTCCCCAGATAGCATCTATCATCCAAAGTTCTCCCTCCACTCCCCAACACATTCCCAAAACAATGTCGCCTCCCGATCACTTTTATCTCTTCTTTCAAGCTCCATTCCTATCTGACGTTCTTATGTAAATTGAATGTCCTCTTTTAGTGGACAGTTTTCACTTTTTACTCTCACCCAAACAGATTGTTAAAATATAAGTATCAATACTTTTTCCTTAACCCCATAAGGATTATAATGATGTCATCTACTCCTTTATGAACACATCACTAACTAAACTGAAATAGTTTAATGTTAACACCATTTTGTCACTCATTTGTTGATTTTACTTTTCACATCTAAATTCGGATAATGAAAAGATATTATTATCTACAACAGTATTCCTCTTTCTAGTGCATAGCAAAAATTATTGAGGCAAATTTAGCTATTTGTTATGTTACTAAAATGTTCGGCCAAGGCTATTATCAGTAACACCCAAACAAATTATCACAACCGAATATCGTCCACTGCAAATTCATGTATTTTTATGTGTGTACCTAGAAGTCGCAAATGGTTAAAAAGATCCTCTAGATGATCGAAGACCTTGAATCCTATTTCCTATATCAAATATTTAAAATGTAGGACTTCAGAAAACCCCTTACTTTAATGACATTTTTTTTTAGTGGACTTCAAAAGGACTTCAATTATTATGTTTTAGTCGGTTGAGTTTATTTGCGATATAATGAACCCATGAATGCATTAGATTTGAAAAAAAAAAATTCAATTTCATTTATAGGCTCTTAGTATATCTAGATAACCTCATTCCTGATGAATCGATTTTCTATCATCAATGCATTAAGAAGTTAAATTTGTTATATTTAATTTGCATCATCAATATCATATAATATGTTATAAAACAAATTATTACAAGATATATGCAAATGTGAGTAATTGAAATGTTAAAAAACTATGGGAAACGAAAAATTGAATGCCTTTTGAATATTTTAAAATAAAGGATATGAGTATCTTTACGATCCATATTTTTGCTTTGGAATTCATTCATTTTTTCTCTTTGGACTCAACATGCCAGGAGAAGATAAAGATAAGTTAAGGATTGCCGGATACCTGAAGTGCAACATTAAATATTACAATTAACTGCCTTGTCATGCCTCAGTCTTATTGGCTATCCCCATTTCTACATTTATTTTTTCTGCCTTACTAAAAATAAATAAAAAGTATAAAAAACTTGTTTCAAGTTGATTGTCCACCAAAATATATTTAAAATATTTAGGATTCGCAATATTGTAAGAAAAATCAACAGTTAAATTGGTTTAACACACAATTTCTCTTGAACTTGAGTATTTTATAACTACACACACACACACACATGTTCATTTTACGTAACTTTTCTTTTTTAACGTATATTACATAATTAATTTATCAATCTAAGAGTATGAGCGTACTTTATCTCTTTCCTCTCCACAAGGACCTTGGACCATCTTAATGGGTCTGTCATCATTTTTCTCCTAATTGTATTTTTCGACTACCTGAAGGACAAATTTTTAATTTACTCATATTATGTGTAAGGTTGTTAAAGCTGAGGTTAATCTAACTGAAATTTGTAACGTGCAGATACCTCCTGGATATTTATATTTTTTAAATTAAAGTTACTCACCTTTAAAAGTTTTGAAATATAAAAAATGGAAAAAAGAATAAAGTTATTTCCCCCAAATGTTTTTTTTATTGCTTTACTCTTTGTTTATTTTTAATGCCAAAAAATACATGCACATATATTAGTTTAAACTTTGATTATTGCTGTAAAATGAATCTGACAATATTTATAGCAATGTGTTTTGAAAGATATATAGCTGTTATCTAAATGATCTTTTAGTAATTATCATAAAGTTTTGAGATTATGAGAAATCAGAAATTTAGAAGCACCAATAACATTTTAGCAGATTTACCCTAAGCAAAACAATCTGCAGGTATTAAACTCGAATTATTTTCTTAATAATAAAATTAATTTAATAAGTGAGAGTGGTGTCATTGGTCACCTTCTCTCCTCATATGATTGATATTGTGTCATTTTTAAAATCTAATTCATTGTGGCGATTAAATTACAAAATGTTTTAATTTAACAGAATGTAATAAATAAATAAAAGTTAAAAAAAAAATGAAAATAAAAAATAATAAGAAATTCTAAGATGATTTTAGTTGGGGTTCGGTCGAGGTAGATCCAAAAAAAAAAAACTCAAATAAAAAAATGTATTTTTTTAATGAAGGATTATCTGCCAACGTTTCGGCTTACATTGTAAGCCATCTTCAGGGCTATCATGAAGATGAGAGAGGACGTCCTGTCCCTAAGTTCACATTTCCATGACTGGTAATAATAATAAGAAACTTTTTGCGAAAATTTGAATTTGTTAAATATTTAATAACTTATAAATAATAATTTGTTTTTTTTTCGTATGATATATAGTCTGAGAACTTTAATAATTCTTGTCAAAAAAGCAACGAAAAAGTCCTGCAACAGGACATATAGGCCAAAGGGGGATATACATGCTAAGGATGTATTTATTCTCGATCCAAGGAACACTAGAGAAGGCATATGATCAGCACACCACTCTGGCACCCAAAAGAATGGTACCCAAATAGGACTGGGTGTTCCCTAGGACCCCACGAAGAATCCTCTAGGTCATTACAAACAGTAACACAGAAAGGAAAACTTACTGTCCACTATGAGCATTGACCTGAAACTTTTTTTTATTTGTATTTAATACTAACATTTTATGTATTAAATACATATCAAAAATATTATACCACGACTAATTAGGCTCACTTTGAGCTCATTCAGGGGATAATAATAATAAGAAAAGAATTTTGAAAAATCTTAAGATTTCTACATGAAATGGAGCCAAAGTATTTTCTGATGAATTAAAAAAAAAATATAATTGTGAAAAGGCAATACTTTTAGCTACTTGGCAGTACCTGTAAAGGATTGCTAATTATTTAAATGAAATAATGCAAGGAAATAAAATAAAAAATCTTACTGTCCCAGCCAGGGCTCGAACCTGGATCTCCTGCTTACCGGGCAAGCGCGTTATCCAGGTAAGCAGGAGATCCAGGTTCGAGCCTGGCGGGAACAGTTGGATTTTTTATTTTATTTTCTTGCATTAATTGATTTAAATTTCCGTGGGATTAAAAACCACAAATAAAATTAATATTTAAAAATTGCTAATTTTTTTTTCTTTTCAAAAGCATTTCATGTCTTAGCATTTATGTCTGAGGCATTTCAAGTCTTAGTACCAACATGAACAATAAAAAAAAAAATAAAATTAAAACAGTGAGTCTTAAATAGTTTAACTTTAGTAACGAATCTGAAGAAACAAAAGCCTCACAAGGTTATGTTGGAATCCTTCCGTTTGGCTCAGGCGAACATTTATGCGCAGGGGGGAGGGGGGGGAGCATTGGTCACATAGATAAGGAGACTGACAGGCCAAATTCCAATTAGCTCTATGCTTTTATTTCTAATTAGGCCAAGAAATTCTGGCTCTAATTGAATCGCATTAATAACTTAAAATTTTAAATGGTCAGAGGGGTTTGATGCCCCTCCTTGGGATTTTCCCAAGTAGGAATAGAAAAAAAAAACCTTTAAATTTAATCTTGTATTAATATGACACTATATATTATTTTACATTACTTCAATTTTACATATTTGTATTTAATGATGCTAGCACTAATCTCTACATATATCGTTTTAAGAAATCCATCAAAATTGACTCTTTTTTTTCAATATTTAAACCAACTCTAAAAAAACAATATACAGCTTTTTTTTTTTTTATGAATATTTTGCTGTTGTTTGTTTGTTTATTGGGGATTTACGGCGCTCAACTGCTGAGGTTATCAGCGCCCTCCATATTTTATGAATAAATAAAGTTTAAGTTGATCTACCGACACAGGTTTTATAATTTCTGTGTTTGCCATGTTACTTTTATAAGCTTTCATTTAAAGTTAAAAAAAATTACTAATTAGTTATTTAAAAAATATCTAAATAAAATAAATATTAGTATAAACAAATGTGAATAGAATCAATAAATAGGAATTAAATAAATTTCACAATAATTAAAATAATACGTAGATATTCAAATTAAAAAATAAATGACCATTCACATTAGTGCATAACATAAAACACGTATACAAGAAGTGGCAAGATATCGGCCAGCTATCTTTCTATGAACTGGTTTATATTTTCAAATAAAAAGTACCAAACCTAGCTTCTGTAATAGACAGACGTAGATAAGTGCTAGAATAGTACATTAAATATAAAAATAATATTTTAACAGTACAAAAATTAATAAAAATAAGATGCACTTAACCAGATTTAGGTAGGTAGGATCGGGTTTAGGGGCGATCAACCCTTAGATTATTACGCCCTTCAGTATAACTATTGCTTGAGTAGGTAGGATCGGGTTTAGGGGCGATCAACCCTTAGATTATTATGCCCACATTTCACATATCCGTTCTCGCAGGTGGTTTCCATTTCATAATGATTTAGTTCTCTAGTTTCAATGAGACAAGAAGATAACAACTATATGGCAATATTAATATATAGTGGGAACAAAATTTAATTGCAATAATTATCAATTTCATGTTGTACCCAATTAGTTTTATTTTTTTTTTAGACTTGAAAATGAAGACCTGAAATATTGTATTTTAGGGTGTAATGTGATATTCATATGTTGTGATAAAAACATTTTATTAAAGAATAATACTCCAAATATTTAAAAAAAATTGAACACGAGCATAAGGCCTGAATTTTTCTCTATTACGTACTATAAAAAAAAAAAAAAATTAAAAGAAATATGCAACGTCATATTTACAAATAGTGAGAACAACATTTGCAGAATAATGTGCTAAATATTTTATTTAAATTAAATTTGAGTGAAAGGCTTGAAATTTTGTATTTTATGTATTATCAAGATAAATAAATTAAAGATAATAAAGACATAGCTGTTTTTTGTAGCTTTTTTTTTTTTTTTGTTATTTTATTACCCAAGTTATAAATAAGGACAGCCCAGAAAGAATTATTAACACTTGGAAGGAATAACCTTTCTCAAGTCAGTGCAGATAACTTAAAATAATAATATGATGAGGCAATTAATTTGAAAGCACTAATAATAAAGCCGTCAAAATTGGAGGTTGAGATGTTTTATATAACTCCTCTGTCAATAAGAGATACATTTTGGAAATTAATAAATTAAATTAAAAGAATAATTATTTAACTCTTGAACTTCATAGTTAAGTACTAGTTATCACATTGTATTTTTCAGTTTTCAAAGGCATTTCTGCCAGGTCAAAGGTACAAATTGATAGTAAAATGTATCGAATATCACATTAATGATAATTAAAATTTTAAATAACAGTCAGACTCTTATTTCACGGTAATATAAGCTGAAGTGCTGTGCTATCATTAAATTTACTTTCACGTAAAGTACAATAACCTTAAAAGAATTATATTTTAAGTTTTTTTTTAATTTGAACTAATAATTTCATATTATGAATCACAATAAAATGAAATAATGATTGTAAACAACGTTCAGTTTTGTGATTTAGGGGTGTTTAAGAGGAGAAAATATCAACTATTAAACGACGATGAAGATAAACCTTTTTTTCTTATCACTAAATTATTTAATATAATTTTATTACAATTTATTGTCATGTGAAATTAGTTTATTAAATTTCACTTGGATCTCACTTGAATTACTTAGAANNNTATATATATATATATATAATGATGTGTCTGTGTGTTTGGACAGAATGACAAAGGCGAATTTATCCGTCTAGGGGTAAAGTCTTATTGTGCTGGAAGGAATTCATTTCCGGCATTCTTGGGAATTGAGCTAATAAGCAAGGGAGCGAGAGACATATATGGTGACATAGCGTTGCACTCCATCCAGTTAATTCTTGTCCGCTGGAAAACCTGGAGAAATTCCAGTGTGTGGTGGGTGGGGGGAGATGGGAAAGCACCGTCCGGCTGGAGGATGATGCTGTGCGGCAAAGTCTACAGTATTGATCATATCAAGGGCGGCCGACCCCCCACCCCTCCGCCGTCCCCCCACCCCTCAGTTTAAACGTTATAGCCCCCCTCCCCACTCCCAGGCCCCCACCCCATTGTCGGGGGGGTGGGAGGCACAATCTCTTCCCCTACTCCCTCTCACCTTCCCAGGTCCCCCCCACTCCCGGCCGTTCTCTCTCCGTCTCTCTCGTCCTCCCGGCAGAGCCACCCGGGAGAAGAGACGAACATAGAATAGAGTGGTCATTTAAAGAGTTTGAACTGCCGCTTAACTGGATTTATTGAGTTATTTTGAGTGAAAGATGAAATACATTTGCCGTTAAAAAGAAAACAACAAAAAATACAAGCTGTTTTTCTTCTTGTTTTTACCCGCCACTCTACTGGTCTTTATCCTTCGCTTTATGTTTCATGCTCAGGAGTGATAAAGCTGTGTTAGCAGCTCACTTCTTTTCAATATACTACATTAAGGCCCTTTAAAATTTATTGTGGCTCCACTTTATTGTTTATGGAATTGAAAATTGAATACGACTAACCTTAACATTGACAAATATGATTATCCACTTGATTCCTTTTCAACAGTTACATTTACTTGTGGTATATTTCTTCCAATTACCATCGACTTATTAGTAAATTCCTTAATAATCATTACACAATCCAACCTCTAAAGGCAAAGGACATAAAAAAAAAAAAAAAGGTTGCTCAATTAAATTTTTGCCTTTGAAATTATATCATTCATAATGAGTGATTTGTTAAGGAATTTCTACAACTTTTTCATTCAGTGTATTAGTTTATTTCATTGGAGAAAATCAAGTTATTCCCGTTGGCATTGTCCTGTCTTTATGATTTGTTTTGAATTCTTCACAGATCCCTTATAATCGAATCTAAGGTCCATATTATTTGTTAGTATAAACGTAGCTTAATGCCTTTTTATTTAAAAAAAANGCTGAAGCACACACTTACAAAGTAGTATTCCAAACAGTGCCCATTTTACAATATATATATATACATATAATGTATTTACTACAATTGTGACGCTTTTTACAGTTTTGCTCTATGTAGAAATATATTATATACAACTTAACACTGTGGGGACTATATAAGTTTTATTCGTAATATATTATTATTTAGAATAATGATGAATGTTTGAAGAAAAGTAAAATGTAAACGAAAATTTTATTATTATATTGAAGACTATTCATGGTTAGGAGATATAATGGTCCTGTATTCATTCATTTTTTAGCGTAGAGTTTTCAAGGTTTTCGACTCACAATAACACATATATGTTGATATGTCATAAATCAATTTTTTGAAAGATGAGCCAATTTATAAAAAATTTTTAACCAAGAAAAAGTACTCATGTTTAGAAAAATAAAATATAAAATTATTATANAAAAGGCCTAGGACCAGAGTGGCCTTGTCCTCTGCTGACGTACTAAACAATTAAAGGGCTGTATTAATGACGAGGGCTTATGGGAATTCCTGTCTCGTCTGCCAGGACGAGCGAGACGAGGTGAGCCACTTCTTCTCCCCGAGGCCTGTTTGTGATCTCTGCAAATGGAGATATACGTTGCGAGTGAGGGCCCAGGACGTGAGCCGACTGCCAAGCTCTCCTCGGGATTATAGATTCGCCTTGGGCTGGTCACGTGCCCGGCAGATCGTCGCTCTCTGCTCTCGTCTTCCCCCACCATTCTGCACAATGCTCTGATTGGCTCGCGGGTAATATGGACTAACGGGGTAGCCAGAGTAGCGAGGGCTTCGGTAAAGCATTACAATAATTGCAGCCTGAAATGCAGCAAAACTGATAAGGGTGTTACCTAAGATATTATTGTAATAGTCTCGCCAGAAACAGGAACTGACCGTTCTAAGCCCTGTACTAAGCATCTTCAATATATCATATAATATTTATAATAATATATAATTATATAATAATATAATATTTTCTTGCTCATACTTGTTTTCTCCTCTGTAGAAGTGTCCAGGCGGATTCTACGACTCGCAAGGTTCTAATTGTAACATGTACAGGTTATGTGTATGTCAGGGGACGCATATTTTTTCACAGAAACATTTACTTCTGTCAATCAAATTTCGGTAATTTTGGACGCGGTTTAAGACAATAAGATAGACCACTTCGAATATTCTAGGACGAGGGGTGCGTTTCATACCATATTTCTACCTCTGTAGTTAATTATTTTATTTATAAAAGTTATATCGACTAACTAAATACACAGTAAACTAGGAAGTAACCCCACACCTGATCTTGTGAGATTTAAATAACATGTTTATTTTGAACGTCGGCGTAAATGACTTACCCTTGTATATAAGTAATTTTTTTTTTTCACATTTCAATTATTTTATATTTTTATAGTGCATCATGATGATATATTTTCAGCCTTAAGTCATCTTAAAGTGCATTCTATGTAAGCAGAAATGAATCTTTTCGTGGACGACAACCTCTGAAGGATTTAATGTCGTAATATTTATGTATTTTTTTCCAGTGATGAAAAGAATGAATAAATAATAATAATAATAATAATAACTAATAAATAATTGAATAAAAGAAATATTTTTTTAACCCCTACTGAAATTTTCATCCTTTTATTAGACGAAACAGTGTGATTCTTGTAAATTAAACTTTGGGAGGGTATAAAAGACGGAGATTTACACCCCGTTACTAAACACTGGGCAGGGGGCTGACTTATCAGACTCGGGAGTGTTAATGTGTTTAGTGATATACTGCCTGAAGTGCTTACTTCTCGCATATGTGTGCTGTAATTCCGACACAAAGATTGAGGGAACGCTTTAAGACGGTCTCCGAGGGGGTGGCTACGGGAATCCTCTACTACTACCCTCTGCTCGCGGGTGGCGCGCGTAAATCCGGCGCCGTCTCTGTGCCACTGTGACGTTTACTGGCCATCTTATGACGTCGTATACGTCAGTTGAGGGCGCTCAAGTTCTCGCTCTGAGAAGTGTGTCCCCTCTGTCGCCATTTCTCCTCCCTACTTTCCCATTTTCTCATATTTCCTAGGGTACTTTACATGGGGCTGAAAATTTTTTTTTTTTAAATGATAGAATGTGGCAAATTCGATCTTAAAAATTGAAAGAGATAATAACGGTCTAAGAAAAAAAAATCACTAAAAATTGATGATAGGACATCATGTAAGGGATATAGTTGGTTGCACTTACACTTTTTAAAATAAATTCTTATATATTTTCTTTATTATCAAAAAATTATCTTTTTAAAATATGGAATTTGAGAGTGGTGTCATTGGTCACCTTCTCTCCTCATGTGATTGACATTGAATGTCATTTTTAATTTTATTGTAATCAAATTACAAAAAATTTTTTTTATTTAACAGAATGTAATAAATAAATAAAAGTTTATAAAAAAAGTTCAAAAGTTCATGGACAATTCAGTTGCTAAATAACAAAGATCTGAGGAGTTCCCTTCAACAAAAGAAATTAAACAATGAGATGCTTTGGCTTGTCTTCTCCTTAATCTCACCCTGGAAAGAGCTAATAGAAACAATGGAATTTAGACTAGGGNATTTTTGAACATAGTAGTTTTGATACGCACAACATTGCTCAATTTGTATAGAAAGAGTTTTTTTAAAAATCTAGTCGCGGTTGACTGAAATTGTCATGAGGGGTGTTTTCTAAAATTAATGCTGTTTAAAAAACCATTTGTTTATAAGGCATAGTTACTCCAATGGTGATCTCGAATTATTTGTCATTTAAAAATTATATATAAAGAAAACATTTAAGTTAAATTAAGTTAAACGAATGATCCTAAAAGAAGTAGAAAGCTGTCTTCTTGCTATTTTATTTCGGCTACTTTGTGAGTCCATTATAAGTCCTTATATATTTATTATATAAAATTAACAATAAATTAAATTTATGTAGATAATTTTTTAATAAAGCTATCTTTTAAAAAATGACCCTTTTTCAACTTATCATTTGCATTATTATTAATACCCTTAGTATTAAATACAATTAATGTTCAAATATACGAAAATCGTAAAGCGTGGATTTTTTTTTCCAAATTGCACCCTTGCAGTAACTGGAAAAGCAATTTGCTAGCATTTGCTAGCCATTGCTTAACGGTATTAGAATTTCCCCTGTAAAACCACTTTTTACTTTTCAAGATTTCGGTCAAATCTTATATAAGAAAAAAAAATACAATAACCTTTCGCAAATTTCTAACCTCTCAGCTGATTGCTGAGGAGTAAGTTCTTAATGGACCAATCTACTACTCATTTTCACCTTCCCCGTGGCGACTAACAGTATTTTACTAATCCCTTACAAGTTTGTGAGTACTCGTGAACGGATTTGACTCAACAGCTTCCTGCAGAACCTCATCAATGTCCATTAATGGTCTCTCAGAGTCCATGTTCCTTTCTAACGTCGTATCTCAACTGCTAAATTTTTTAAACAAACTCCGTGTGGTAGGCTGGTCGAGAACACCTTCACTTTCATCTTTAAAATTTTTCTAGGAGTTGCTTCAGTGGGTATGATTTTTTTTTTTTTTTAGAAGTCGAATGGAATTTAACAATTTTAAATAATGATTTAAAGGAATTATTATTTATTGTTGAACATAAATTAAATTAAAACATTTACAGTCCTTAGAAATCTTTAATTTGATAAATCGGTTTTTTTTTAAATTATTATTTTATTTTACAAATAACCTCAGAAACGTAGGTCATTATTTAAGGATATAAATGCCTGCGCATTTGTTTATTTCGAGTTTTAGATGATAGAATTTCCTTTTGAAAGCCCTAATCAAATTAATTACATTAATAAATAAGATGTTTTAATATTTCTTTTAAATTTAAAAATATATTGTTGGGAATTGAAGTATGTAAATAAAATAGAAGATTTTATAATGTCTAAATTTTTTTTTCTAATGTATAGCAGAAACGAAAGAAAGACGCTTATCTAAAGTTAAAGGAATCTCATTTATGAATATTTATTGTTTTCAAGTAGATGGATATAAATTAGTTATCTTATAGTTGATCTTAAGTGAGTCTCTTCGAATAAGGAAATATATATTGGAAACAAGGAAATTCAATTTTATATATTTAAATATTTCAATATTTTTTGGGAAGATTTTACAAGATTTCAATTAATCTCGTCGTCTTTTTTTAATAAATCACCAAGCCTTCTGGGTGTTTTATATATATTCTTGAACTTGAGTATTTTA
>KZ807499.1:99002-118317 GCA_000696205.2 Oncopeltus fasciatus | reverse complement strand
CTAAGATGATTTTAGTTGGGGTTCGGTCAAGGTAGATCCAAAAAACACAAATTTAAAAAATGTATTTTTTAAATTTGTTTTTTTTTGGATCTACCTTGACCGAACCCCAACTAAAATCATCTTAGAATGTCCGAAAGCGCTCGCCAACAGATGGTTTGCAGTAACCAATGAAGACGGACAATAGAAGGTACGGCAACTCTAATAACGTTTGTGTCCCAATAATTTCTTCTTTTTTTAAAAATATTTTCTCAAAACTTTTAAAGAATACTTTGTACTTGAAGTGCACAATTTACTATATAGTACTAACTACTCCTCATTTAATCAAGGTTCCTATGAATGTACGAAAAACAAATGGGGTATGTCTTGTCAGTCCATGGCGAGCCCACCTGTCTGAAAGTGCCCCGGCCATCCCTTGGAAGGGATGTTATACTTGAGGAGGGAGGGTTGCTCGGCGTATTTCCATATTTATAACCTGTATTAATACAGGGGATGAAACCTTGGGGGTGCAGTGACGTCCGTTCGTTTATAATTGAACATTATGTCCACGACTGGAGGGGGAAGAGTCAGATGGCGTTTTCTCCTTCCTTCGGTGTAACAGGCTTCTCTTATTTCCTTCTCTCTCGCTTGGCGTTTCACCCCACCTCACCCTTTATCTTCCGCCCCTTCAACTACCCTCTCCCCATCGGCATTCATGATATTCTACCGAGGCGCGTAGTCGCACTTAAATTGGTCCTCTATTCTGCTAGAGCAAACCTCATCTCTACCTGAGAAAAAAACAAAACCGAACGCTGGTCATCCTTTCGTTTCTCTTTTGTTTTAAAATTCATGTTGCAATGAATATATGTTAGTAATTTAATATTATGTTATTGTACACTGAAGTTAAACAAAATTAATTTCAATGAACCCATTGAATGAAAACATAATATTAACCATAATGTACTGTGTATGATACCCTCAAATTGAAATCCTTAATATTTTCTGTCTAGCTATTTTTGAATATGGCGCAGTTCTAACTACTCATGGTGAATCAGGTGATATCAAATCAATAGTGATATCAATAATTTACCTTTTTAAATTTATTTGAACTATTATATTTTTATATCAGGCCTCAATTTAATTCTACAGTCATTTCAGTACTTCAAAAATGTATATCACCTCTTGTTGTGAATTGAGAAAGCAGAAAACCGAAATATTGCCTTCAGTTGGGGGAAAAATGTCATCTACTCCAGGATTAATCTTCTTTAATCTTAAATGAAGGATGAAATGACAAAAGCTAGAGGTACAACGTTTACTTGTTTACAAACTGGGAAGCGAAACAAGTCCGTAAAAAAAAGTTAGACATACAGAAAAATCAATAAAACATAAAACGGAACACTATGAAAAGTCAACACATACGAAGTTACACGTTCATATCCAATCCATGCCAAGAAAGGATATTAGTAGGTTTACCACTGAGCAAAATATATGAATTAAGGGTGATAAACAATACAAATAAAAATAAATAATAATATTGGCATTAATTATAATAAAATACATAATAAAAAATATAAAACAGTAAGATTCATGTATTAGTGGCAAAATCTACTGTACATAGCCTTAACCTCTCTGGCGGAAAACCTCTGACAGTTTAAGACGACAAAAACATGCCCTAACTGTAGAGCCAAAGTTAAAGTACTACAAAACAGGAGAGTTTGTAGCTTAAGAGCTAGATAGTTCATCTTGAAGTTAGTAAGCTAGAATTTAAGAATTAGCTGATGAACGAGAACTGGAGAGAAAGAGAGTAAACTATAGTTTACTAAAGAGATATAAAGAGAGTATTATCTGGAGGGGTAGCACGTCGAATGATTGCAGGATAGTTCCTCATGAAGTAAAATAGTAGGATTAAAGAGTTAGAAAACTTTAACTCCGGAGTCATTGACCTATCCAAAGCTACAGAATGACTAAGAGTTCTATGAGAAAGAGCTAAAGCTCTAGCTGAAGAGATGATACATCGCTAGAGAGTTCCTCTTGAAGTGAGTTAGAACTAAAGAGTGAGTTAGAAAACTCTAACTGTAGAGGCATTGTTCGATACAGAGCTACAGCTAAGGAATTATCTGGAGAGATGATACATCGCTAAAGTGCTAGACAGTTCCTCTTGAAGCGAGTTAGAAAACTGGAGGTAAAGAGACTGGTCTGGAGCTTCAACGAAGGAGATATCTGGAGAGATAGATGTACAAAGTGTGCTACTGTTTGAGCTGGAGGGAAGTTATGTCGTGGAACTCTTTTCAGGTATGTGTATTTCAGAGCTGGAACTGGTAAACATTTCTCTAAATTTCTAGAAAATCAGAGCTGAAAATTTGAAGAGTAATCTGGTGCTTGTGCTTGAAATTAGGTTGGCAACGAAATCTTAGGTGGGTTAAAATTATCTAGTGAGATAAATAAAAAGTTAGAGAGCAAGAAAGACGACAGAGTTAGAGCTTGAGAGTGCCTAACTCACATTTATATGAAGTTTCATCACAAATAATGAACTTGAGAACTTGAATTTGTGGAATAGAAAGCTTCATCAGATATATATTTCTAGAGTGCAGGTGGAAATTTAGAAATATACTGCAATATTGTTAGAGACTGACCGAAATCTAGAACTAGGGAGTAAGCAAGACAGCTAGAGAGCCTAAGTTAGGTAGTACCTAAAGTACAACTTAGCTACAGATCTTCTCTTAAAAAACGTGAGCAAGATAGCTTGTATTCTTGAAGAAAAAAGATAAAACTTGAAAGTTAATGTGTGAACTATAGCTAGTTAACTGTATCTACACTTAGGATATTAGCTAGTATCAAGAAATTGTTTATTTAAAATTTAACCTTTGACTCACTTGAATGTGGACAATATTTAGAGCTGTGGAGATGAATATTAAGAGAGTACTTAAACAGGGAGATTCTTCTTCTAATTTCAAAAATAGCTTGAAACAAATGAGTAATTAGAACAAAACGAGTATAGTGGTAGATTTCGGTCAAGAAAAACGAGATACATTTCGGCCTTCATAACTTACGTTCTGAAATATGCATTTTAGAGGCTGGATATAGATAATGTAACAAATTAGAAATCTTAATATCTTCTTTTATAAATATTAATTTAGTTGTGGTATATTATCCCATATAGATTTTAAACAATTAATGCAAGGGAATAGAATAAAAAATCTATCTGTCTCCTGCTTTCCAGGCACGAATGCTACCTAGTACTTAATATCTTCTTCCACATTGGTGTGTTAAAATTTCATTATTCAGAGTAGTATATAATTTAGTTTTATTAATTTTATTTTTATTGTGCCGTATTTGAATTTTACAGTTTGTAAATATTAAGCTATTGGTTAAGTTCCCTGATGGAGCTGAATCACAGTCATTTTTTTCAAAATTGAGAAAATAAATTTAGTGTTTTGGCTTTTTCCATAAAACCGTTGGATTACTCCGTTAAAATAGTGAAAACTGATGAAATGGTTTAGAGAAAATCCAAATTAAAAGTCGCTTACATCCTATTTATTGTTAATTTACTGTATAGCACTTATGGAACATAGTAGATATTTAAGTTTATAGCTAGGATGATTAAATGCCTTTTCGCTATACTCCTCTGACCACCTTGTTCTTACCGAACTGACCTGTTCATTTTAACTAAGAATAATCCTATTTTTATTTATGCCCATCGTTGATAAGTCAATGGTAATTTATTTTACTCTATGTAGCTTTTACATATGTATTAATTTTTATTTACTATATCTTAGAATATAAAATGTGGTTAATAACACTCTCAACAGGAAAAAAAAACAACTTTAAGCTGAATAAAAATGTGGCTGCAAAGAAACTATCCAATATGATTTATAGTTTAAAAAGAAGAGCCTCTTGATGAAAACTAGAGTAGTTGAAACAATGAAAACTTATCGTTTCTAAGATAATAACTTACGCTATGCTACACCACATGATAATTTTTATTAATCACATTTTATCTCCATTCTTTGGATATATTTAATACAAGTAGAAAATACATGACACGAAAATTATATTTTTATTGTGATGAATACATAAAGAAGTGTATATCCCTGCGACACACCATATTCAAACCAAATCCTCTTCGACTATGAAAGGCATTCAGCCTCTCTCTCTCTCTCTCTCTCTCTCTCTCTCTCTCTCTTGTATTACCATAATCTGGTATTAAAGTGACGCTCCGACGGAAATTAAAGTCACTATTTGTACGGGAATACACGTGTTGCAACCCTTACTTATATAGTTTAAGAAATCTTCAGTCGTAAAACCCCTATGATATGAGGACTTTAATTCTGAGGTCGTTGTTGGTGCAGCAATAAAAACAAATAAATTTATAAAACGGACGGTATATTACATACGGTTAATCCTGAAAATAACAGACCGTTATGTGGATCATTATTTAACGTGCTTTACACAGAGATATAATGTGCTAAATAACTAGCAATAATGAAATATGTAAGAATTTTAGTAATTTTGACTGTCTTCATTTTGTTGAGTTATTATACATTTTATGAATTAAAAAGAACTTTCGTTTTCAAAAAAATGTAACATAACCCTTACTCAATTTTTGCTACTCAAAGACATATATATATNATATATATATATAAAAGTGGAAATTAACGACTGAATAATAAAATTAATAAAAAATGTTTGGTACATTAAATTTTTCTATTTCATCAACATAAACTAAATATGTTAAAGATTCTATTTGTTTATGTTTGATGTATCAACCCCAACACATGGACCGATTCCTATCATTATATAACTTTTTCAGTTTTATTTAAAAAATAACCCTAAGTATAGCTTATAAAATATAGGAAAAATAATAATAGCATCAACAGAAACAGAATTCTCTCACAACCAAATATTTATTATTTATTTATTCGAACATTCAAAGGATCATTATAGTGGTATATTTTTAACTGTCCAGCAAGTAACAATTGATTTCTCAAAATTCGCACGAGAAATCTCAAGTTAAATTTTTAAATTACTATACTTTACTTAGGACAAACTAAAACGAAGCAATTTAAAGACTAGTTATTTTACTAGAATGTGGTTTATGGACTAAAACATTTAACTACTTCACTTGACTTTATTTTTCTTTTAATATTCGCTTAAATATACACATACGCATAAAACACACACACACACACACACACACACACACACACAAATATGTAGTAATCATATATAAAGGGAAAGTTATTTCTTATTTGTGTCAACTGAATTATTTTTGTCTCAGATATTCATAATTCCAATTTATTTTTATTTATCGTTTGGTTTTAACTTGTCTACTTGATTTTAACTAATTAATTAATATAAGTATATTAGATAAAAAAATTAATATATTTTTTTTCATATTTGAATTGCCAAAAAAAATGTTTTTTTTACGTTGAATTGTTGACGTTAGAGTAACTGTTATTTTTCATATTTTCTTCAATGAAATTATCAATTTAAGTAAAACACCATTTTAATGTATTTTTCTATGCAAATGGACTAATAACGATGTAAAAAAAATGTTTTACAAGTTTATCTCGTAAAAATGTAAGTAAAATTGATGAGTGATGGAGTGGTGGGGCGAGTCATACGGCCCTACAAGTAGTTCTTCAGAAAAACCCTAGAGTGCGACTCTTGCACCAAATCAGCTTTATCTCTATCCCTCTGCTTTTCCGTTCTTTTCTAATGAATGGTATATATGTAAAGTACATTAGGCCCTTATTCCGTAAACTGAATAAATTCCTCAGCATTATTGTTATACGTTTTTGTATTTGTATTTTTTTTTTAATTTTGTATTATGTATACTTATTATTATAGCAAAACATGTATATGAGCTTGTAGGAAGAAAATATAGTTTAGAATGTCACCAAGTGATTTATATATATGCAACATGTGAAGACTAATAATTCTTTGGTATATAAAGCTAATCGAAAAAAAAAAAAAATGTTTACATGTGTGCGTGTGTTTTGTCTTTGTTTGTGAGAGTTTATTTTTAACAGGAGTTACTTATGATTAATTAAATGTTAAATAATTTAATTTGAATTTTTACACCATACGTATAAAATATAATATGCAATGAAAATGTTTATTAATATACATACAGTTTTAAATTTATTCAATATTTATCAATGTAGAAACTTGAACGAGTCATAACAATCGATGCACTTTGGTAAGAACAAACGATGCAAATATTTTTATTTTTGTAAGGCTGCTTCTCTTGTTTAAAAGCTGCTATTGCATTTAATATACAATATAATTAAATTATATTAAGTGATTTTTTTCTATTTTGATTATTTATTTTTTCAATTATTTATTTTATTTGGTTTGTAAAGAAGTAAGCAAGAAGAACAGGTGATAGGAATTTCCCAATTTCTAAACCTCTTACTTTCTCTTATCTTAAAAGGTCCACATCCCACTCGTGTTATCCACATCCCGGCCATTTTATGTTGTTAAGTGCTGCGGGCGATTTAACAAAAAAGAAAAAAAAAACAAAAAAACAACAACTAATAAAAAAAAACACAAGCTGCATATACAAAAAGGCAGTTGTTTAGTCCTAGTTGTTATCCATAAATGATCAGTGATGAACTAAACATATATTGAACTGAGCAAATCTTGCAGTTGAAACATAAGTTTTCAATTCAATGCATACATTTAAATATATGATATTCTCATAATGGGTAAAATGTAATTTAAATAATAAAATAAAACATTTTTTTTTTAGACTTTTATTGAGGGGTTACCCACAAGTCACTACCTTATTCTAAACATCAATGGACTGGCCAGGCTTCGGAGACCCGAGCTCTTCTAAATAAATAAATATATATCGAAAGTTATATTAAAATAAAATAAAATACAACCTTCAACCCCTCGAAGTAATAGATACCTGAATGTTTTTTGATTAGGAAACAGTTGAACTGAATTTTATGACATTTGAGTTTTAGGTTCTACATTTTTCGAACAACTACAACTTATTCGTATAAGCTCCAGGTATCATAACTAAATGAAAATTGAGAATTTAAAATTGCAACAACAAAAATATTATACCTGTGTACAATTTTGACGAACGAATGATATAAAAATGTTTCTTTTATACATATTAATTTAGTTGTGGGTGTATTATCCCAGGTACATTTTAAACAATTAATGCGAAGGAATAGAATAAAAAAATATCTGTCCCAGCCAGGACTTAAATCCTGGCTGGGACAGATAGATTTTATATTCTATTCCCTTGCAGTAATTGCTTATAAATGTTTCTGTTCTCTTAGTATCCGTCTATAAACGACAGTTCTTGTGCACCAGAAAACTGGACCACACAAAACAAATTTAATTACCAAGAGTATGCTACGTAATTTAATTTGAAAATAACCTAATAAAGTTAAATTAAAAGTATGAACAGAAAGCTACTTCTATAAAATAATTTTCATAAAATTTAGAATTAGCTTGATACTGTCTTTGACTGATCAATATTACTCTGTCGAAGGATCTCAAGGGAGAAAATTTAGGTCTAAAATTTAATTTTTAAATAGCTATAATATCGAAACGTACAGAATTGTCGCATTTTGACAGAAGCGACCACAAACAGATGATTTCTAATTCCACTCTTTACAAATATTCTATTTCATTTTCTTCTTCATATATCATGTTATTGGATAATGCATATTTAAATAAATTGTTAAATATACAGAAAATAAACTGCTGAGAAGTAGTTTTTTTATACATTTTCGTGCTTTTAGTACTTACATATAATTTTAAATGGACGCGTAGGAATGACCCTCGTTCTGCTTAACTAATTTCTATGACAGTTATGACCACTTATTAATGAATTATTTAGATATTACAAATTTTTTTAATGATTCTCAATAGAAAATATATAATGTAAATAATTTTTACAATGCAATATCTAATATCGATTACATTTATTAAATTACATTTATATATTAACATTGATTATTATTATTATTATTATATATGTTGATGTAATTTCAAACTGATTCTAAGTAATCTTAGTCCTTAAAATTGTTTTATTTATTGTTTTTATTAGAATAAAGGCATTGCTGTTGATAAAGATATCATAAAATTGTTAGTTAATGGAAATGTAATATAATAATATGTTAATGTATCAGAAAAATTATCTTCTAAAGAATAATCATTAAATTATCGTAAAAGTTAAATTTAAGTTAAAATTTAAAAAACATTGGAACAAATTCCTCACTTTATTAAAGTATTAAGTGTATTTGAATATACTAAAAATAAAAAAGTCATTTAACTTATCCAGGATTGGGGTACAAATTTGCCCTTGAGCCCTAAAGTTGTTCGTGACTCTGGTGGTTGAATATTTTTTCACTGTCATTGTAGTTCACATCCCCTTCAGAGTGCAATCAGACCTCCATTTCTTCATTTAGGGGTGAAAAGAACCCTTCTTACCGAAATCAACCTAGCTTTGTAATATAGAATACTTATATTTCATTTCAATCAAATTTACACATATTGTAAATTCGCAAATTTCAAGTATAAAAACAATTGTTTTTCATTGCAGGTATGCTTTTTGAGGAATATTTTTTAAATCCTATGAGAGAGGCATGTACAAAAAAGGTGAGATGTAGTATTTATTTTTTATTCTTTACTAATTTTACATTACATAATTTGTTAAATTACATTGTATACTCATTATATTCATTTTTATTTTTCGCAGCGCTATTAATAACAAAAATATTATTATTTTAAATTTCAGTCTCACTAAATATATTTTAACTAGAAACGAACAACTCCAATATTTGTAATAAGATATTAAATACCTCTTATTAATTAAATTAAAATAAATTAATTTACAAGATATGCAGGGAAGCCAGAAAAGAATCTTACTATCTCAGTAGATTTTCTGGTTTCCTTGCATTTCTTGTATAAAATTTAACGTAGGATTAAATAACACAACTAAAATATTTTTTAAAATGAATTAGGTTACATTTTTTTATTATTTTAACTTCGAAGCTAGAGCGCTGAGACAAATATATATACATAAATATTTTTATTTGGTTGTGGTTTTTTTATCCCACGTAAATTTTAAACAATTCATGAGAGGGAATAGAATAAAAAAATCTATTTGTCCTAGCCAGGAATCGAACCTGGATCTCCTGCTATCCGGGCCGGTGCACTACCAGTTGTGCTACCAGGACGCGATTCCGGGCTGGGGCAAATAGATTTTTTATTCTATTCTCCCTCATTAATTGTTTAAAATTTACGTGAGATAAAATACCACAACCAAATAAAATATTTTTAAAGAGTAATTTTCTAACGTTTTTATGATCTATAATATTTCTGCGAAAAGCCCTGATTAAGGAAAAAATTTACTAATGTAACTAGGATGGTTAAATATCTCTTCCAAACTTCCTTTGTCTATAGCAAAGTTATTCTTTGTTGTTCCCCCGGCTTGACTCATATGTATGTGTAAGGAATATATATATGTACTACACATATATACATTATGAAGCGTAGGAAAATAATACGTACGAATTCCTGGGCGAAGGGTAATTGGCCGACAAATATTCACTAAGAACAATGTATTTCTGAGTGTCCTTACTGGTGAGGCTCGAGTATGGGACGTTTTTCGTATGTTTTGGGATTCATGTCGTGTATTCCTAGTTCGAACCNTTCATTAAAAAAATACATTTTTTTAATTTGTGTTTTTTTGGATCTACCTCGACCGAACCCCAACTAAAATCATCTTAGAATAATATCTACGGTCAAGAAACTCTCATTTTGAACAATCTATAGCATTATAAAATAGTTATTACAACTTAACATATTAATAATTATGAAGGCCTAATAATAATGATAGGGTAATTTTATAAACTATTAACAAGCGTAATATTAATAATTACGAAGGTTGGCGTTTTACCCTCTATTCTCTCCCGAACTCCCTAAAGCCAGCTGAAACAGCCGCATCTTCAAGTTCAGATTAATCATTGACTCCTATCTAAGTCCACCTGGAATCCAACATTGGGAATGTGCTTAGCTTACACTGCTCTCGCGTGACCGGTTTCATACGTCACATTTCCTCCATATATTAGCGCCGAACAGATTCCCAGTACTCCCGATCAGCCGATACCGTACTGATTAGTAAGGGATGTGCTCTAAGGGAGCACACAATCCACTACCCCATCCTAAATTTGGTGGCTCGCGAGGGGCATGCTGCCCCCTGAAAGGAACTCGTAAATGGGAGATTAGATAGTGGCTTCTATCGTCTTCCGGATGGCTTTACGACCGGCCACATCCTAATCACAGGATAGAGGTAAGGAGCCATACCCCAGATCAAGTTAATCATGGGATAGGGGCATCTTGCAAAGTAATCCTGGCTTTTCATTACAGTAATATGTATTAGGCTGAATGTATCCGGGAAATGAAGGAATTCCATGATTTACAGTTTAAATACATTTTTCGTGTTAATCGAATCCATATGCCAACAATTGTGTGAAGGAACTTAAAAACCATGTCCTCAGTTCTCAATCCTATCTCCTCATGTGTAAAGTATCGATAAAAAAAAAACAATCAATGTCTTCATTTAAATGTTCCCTAAATTCCCCCTCCCCCCAAAAAAACCTAACTATATAAATATTCGAATTTTTTTATAATAAAGATGAATGTAGATAAGAGTTGAGAAGATTGAAATTTTATTTAAAAGCTGGAGAGAACCATGTGCCTAATAGGTATGACCACTGGCTGGGAAAAAAAAAATGGTTACATTCGTAATGAAGGTCTTCTTTATAACGTGTTTTTCGTAAAAATTTTATGGAGTATAATCGTTAAATATAATTGCAACCTATTGTGCTCAATAAAATTTATTGTAACTCAGTCAAGAACGAAGGCATGTTTTTATGTTAATTTTGTAAATAAGGCATATTTTTTGTCTTCCTCTAACACCCCCCCCCACCCCTTATCTTGTCCGATTTCAATCTCAAATAATGTTTCTACAATGAAAATACTAAATACTTTTTAATTTATTATTAAAAATAAGAGGGACAGTCTAACACTCCAAATTACATTCTTAAATAGGTAACTCAATAGTTTTTTAATTAGTTTATAATATATTATGAAAATTACGATGTATAACGATTCATAAATTTTATAAAATTACATTAAACACTAATTCATTTCTATCTATCGTTTGGTAACCCTTCCGAAGGTATTAAGATTTTTAATTTAAACCATATCCCCTCCCCCACCCGTTTTTTGACTTAACGGGGTTATATATATATAGTGAGAGTGAGAGAGATATGGGGGGAGGTGCGATTTCCCATGGGAAATGACCCTACAATCAAGAAATTAAAATATGTCCAGTTAAAATTGTATGTATATATTTATATACTGACCATATTTTAGCCTCTCAAATTTCGGGAGTCACTAGGATAAATCTGCTAATAAAATTTCTGATAATGACTACTTTTAAGTATTTATGTAAGGAACATATAATGACGAAATTTCAAAGTAAATTTAGGTTCTGCTATTAAAGAACTGACAATCATATAGATTAAGTTCAAGTATCTCAAATATTGAATACAAGTTATTCTTCATTTTAAGAATTGAAATTTTCAAAACAAATATTTAGTTTATAATTATTTATTAAAATTTTATTATTTATTATGCTCTTATTTTATTTTGATATGAGATGTGTGGTAAAACATAGATTTATAAAATATTGAATTTAAATAATCAATAGCTAGATATGCTTAAGAGAATCTGTTAAATAAATCCCCTAAATAGCTATAATTCATACAGATCCCATACAGATAATGACATGGTAAGTTCCACACGTTATTTGACATATTTTAGCCTTAAAAATCCATAAAGCTTTTGCTGATAAATAATGTTAAATAAAAGGTTTAATGTAGATAATTTTCTGTTAACTATTAAATCTATAATCATTATTTTTATGTATTGTAATGTAATCAATGGACACTTGCATATATATTGCCAGCTTCGATGTAGCAAGACCGCCTCGATGATAGCTCAATGCGTGGTGAATCTCATTCAAGCCGACCTGATAGGAAGTCCATACTATTTTTGTATTCAGGCCTATGTCCGTACTGCAGGGGCCTGAATGCACTTTGACTAGCAAGTAAGCTACAATAACTCAGCCATGTCGCATGTTTATTTTTAAACTTACGTGGATTCGCTCTTACAAAATGGAATTTTCTAAAATAAAATACAGTAGAACTTATCTATATCGAACTTCTATATACAACAGCTGCTCTACCGAAAAAAAATGGTGGTTTATATGTAAACAACCCACCGGATTGTTAATCACAGGTAATGCTGTGAATCGCTGGGCATTCTGTAAATCACAGATTCTATCCAATCGAGCTGTCACCTCAGTCTGTAACCTCCTTCTGCTTGGGCCGTTTCGCTGTTCGCCAGCTCGTCAATTTATTATTGTTTTATTTATTATTATCTATTTGGCCTTTTGTCAGTGCGGACGTCAGCTTGTTAGTGCATCTCTTGTTTGTCATTACGGGTGCAGTTGCAAAACTTAATTCATTGTCTATAGCAGAAAAGCTTGACCTTTTGAAGTATGCTGACAATTGAATGCGGAATAAAGATCTTGCTCAAGAAGTATGGCATTCTAACTTCTACCGTTTCTACGATTTTGAAAAACCGTGAAAGTGTGTCTAAATCAGCTCGAAGAGGAAGAACCTGCATGACCATCAAAACACGAATATTGTCAGCTTTTGATACTATTCGTCGGGGCTTACAGTTCAAAGATCATATTCCACATGAGATGTTGTCCGGGCAAAATAAGTGCGAACATATTTACGATGAAGCATCTAAATGTATTGTACAAACAGACATAAGATCTTACTTTAAGAATGTCCAACTCTTTGAGGTAATGAAATTTTTATTATGCTCCTATGTTAGTAAATTCCTCATTAAACATTACTTTGCCATTTGAACTTTCATATGAAACATATACATACGTACATACAATCATTGTTTGCAATACATTAAAAAAAAAAATAAAATGAACCAAATTTGTATATTAGTTACTCAAAGAACACCTCATCCCTCTGTTCCTTTATTATCATGTTGATAAAGTGAAAAAAACTCTATCAATGTGATAAAAATTAAACTTGTCAACTAAAAATGTACAAACATTCATGTGTTTCCATACATCAAAATTTCAATATAACGAATTAATTTTTTTACTGGAACCTTGAAATTTGATATATGGAGGTTCTACTTTATGTCCAAATTTATTTATATAAAAGAACAATTTTTTTTAGTAATTAGAAAGGATTATTTTTTATGTTTTAAACTAATTTATTTTCTTCCTTAAACCATTTCTCTTTGTTAATTTCTTGTTATTATAACATTATATTAATTTATAAATGTACAAAAAAAAGTCTTTACTTTCAGGGACGTGCACGAAATTCATGTTTAATTTGAAAATTGATATAATCATGCCTATAAATAATAGATTCTAAGATTGTTACATGTAGACGTGTGTGACCATGTGATTTGTTAACAGTGACTGCAAAAGCTGGTATAACAAAGAACTGCATCCCTTTAATACGGAGGCTCACATCACTCAGACCTAAATCAATCCGACAAAATCCGGGCATTACATTAATAATTATTTATATGTATAAATAGATATAAATAGTAAATACGTATAAAATAGACAATTTAGAAGGTATAATATTTTAGTAGAATAGTGAAATATTGAAAAAAAATATATAAAAGGTTGACTCGTAGCATCAAAGTAAATAGATTTATTACATTGAAAAAAAATCCCGACGTCCTGTCCTTAAGTTCACATTTCCATGACTGGCGTCATGATGACTATCGTCATCATGATTGCCCTGAAGATGGCTTACAATGTAAGCCGAAACGCCCGCTGATAATTTTTTTTAAACACCCTTTTTTTTTAAATTTGTATTTTTTTGGATCGACCGAACGCAAACAAAAATCATCTAATATCACAGTGTAACCATAATACATTCATACTTATCTATTATCCTGGTAGCAGCAACTACCTATGGTCAAAAAAAAAAAAACTGTCCATCTAAAATATCTAGTGTTTGAGTAGAATGGGCCTAGACTGAAACTTCCCTATGTTCAGATTCCCTTTAGGGGTGGGGAGTGAAGTAGACAAGGTTTTAATCAGAGCACCTCCCCTGTGTAAGGTCGCTGGACCAATATTTACGGGATTAATGCTGGAAATGTCGAGGGGTTGGAGGAATTCCTGAGACGGGGGTGAGTTCGGAAGCCAAGTCCCCCCTCCCTAAGATAAGAAGCGCCATGGGACTTACTGATAAGGATTAGGGGGAAGAGCAGCGCGGGAGCTCCCTGAAGGAATTAAGATAAGTTCGTCCTGGAAAGGTCCTGGGGGGATTCACTTTGTCCTTAGGAGCATGCCTGTGGTCCAGTTAGCCATCCTTCGTCCTCACACATTCACTAGAAAAAGTCCTCCTAAATATATATTTTTATTAAAAAAGTTTACTATACAGAAACTGAATGAACTAAAAGAATTCCTCAGCAGAACAATAATTAAATATTTCTATTCAAACTTCCCTAGATGTAAATCCCCACTTCTATCTTTTCAATATTGCTCATCAGCCTTCTAAATCTTAATCTTTTAAACAAAAGCGACACACCAAAATTCATCTTGAAAAACAACTAATTGTATCATCTAAACCGTAAAATTAAATTTTACGTTTCAGGTAAAAAAAAACCTCATACATAACTATTCAACTCCTCTGCCTAGCTCATCAAAAATGTATTTTCTCATTAAAAAAAAATATGGTAAATTCATTTCCACGCCACTATATATTACGCCCGCTGTATCGAATTTAAATTTTTTTTTTACTTTCCCTCCACATTTTAGGGAATACTTCAGTCCGATTGGACACATTTCGTCCTGTTAGGAACTTATGTTCTACATTTAAAAGTGTATGTGACTTTTAGGGCCAAAGCTGATGCTACAACACTCCCATGAATCTCACATAAATTTTAGTGATGACTTTTCACTTTTTTTAATAGACTAAACCGAAACTCACACACACACACACACAAAGATAAGTAAATATATACACACTTATCGTCGTGTGGGGGTTTATATATATATTCTTTAAGTATACATACTTTTTTTTTTAATTTTTTCAAAGATCCTTTTGAAAAGCCTCTATAGATTTCAATATATATTTTAAAACATTTATTTTTTCCAATTTATAAATATATTTTTTCAAAAGAAATTGTCGGGTAATTTTTTTTCTTAATTTTATTGCAATTATTAATTTATAAGGTTATTAATGAGAATCATAATTGTTTTTGTTCAAAAGGAGAACTAGAAATTTCGTAAATGATTTGAATTTTATTTAATTTTCAAAAATAAATTTTAAAGATGTTTATTCTGTTTTCTGACTAATGATATGAACTATGTTTTAATTGATTTAATATTTTAGTTTATTTGTAAGCATTAAGCCGAAGACTGTAGAAATATTAGCCAGAACTGACACAGATTCGTTAAAATACCTCAGAAAGAGAGCTTATTAGCATATGAATGTGATCAGGTTCCACTTAAGATTTATGGTTCCACCATAAAAAATTTACAGCTGAACGTGAGAATTAATTTGAAAATTTTTGAGAAAAGTAGTGGATAGATTTTTCAAGTATTTCTCGCATTTGTGACGGCAAAAAAATATCAATCAGATATTAAAGAGTAAAAAAAAAAAAAAAATTGATAATTGTAGTAAAGTAATCCCACATTTCATTATTTTCAATTCATGATGATAATTATGGTACGTTAATCGCGCACCCTCCCAGTATGTGGGGGACTTGGGATCGATTCCCGCCTAAGGTTGAGTTTTTTTTCTAACTCCCTGTAAGATTATAAAAAAAGAAGAAGAGATACGTCCGTCACGTAGTAGCTGCGTTAACTTAGCAGATTTCCCATTTTTCTGTAAAGATTGACATAGACAAGAGGAAATGACTTATTTCATCTTACAAATTAGAGAGCCTTAGTCTAATAAGTCTTACAGATGAAATCACTAACTAGATGGCTTTAGATATCCAGAAGGAGAGAGTGGGGGAAAACCTCTGCATTCATAAATATATACCAGAATAAACATTGTTTTTTTTCCCATCTCATTCTATTCCCTCTTGTTAATTGATTAAAATTTACGTGGGGTAATACACCACAACTAAATTAATATTTATTAATGAAAATAAAAAGTAAATGACGAGAGTCGGTAAATAGCTAGACAATGTCAGCTCCTTCGAGCATAAGACGATGTATTTGTCTTTCTCGTGGGTTAGGCTCTCGCTAGTGTCTTGGGAATTTAATAAGTAATCTAGCTCGTCCCGGTGGTGTAATTAGATAAACTTCAAATGTCCACGGACAAAAGAACGCTTTCACATCCCCCTCCATACTACCACGGTCCGCCGGGTGGTATGGAAACAATAAATACATCTATTTTTAAAGATTAATGAGGGTTAAAAAAAAAAAAAAAAAGTGGTGCAAAGGCCCGGAAAGCAGGAGATCCAGGTTCAATTCATGGCAGGGACAGATAGATTTTTTATTCTATCCCCTCTCATTATTTGGGTATTTTGTGTGTGTGTGTGTGTGTGTGTGTGTGTGTGGCGTGTGNAGATTTTTATTTATTAAAATTTTATTATTTATTATGCTCTTATTTTATTTTGATATGAGATGTGTGGTAAAACATAGATTTATAAAATATTGAATTTAAATAATCAATAGCTAGATATGCTTAAGAGAATCTGTTAAATAAATCCCCTAAATAGCTATAATTCATACAGATCCCATACAGATAATGACATGGTAAGTTCCACACGTTATTTGACATATTTTAGCCTTAAAAATCCATAAAGCTTTTGCTGATAAATAATGTTAAATAAAAGGTTTAATGTAGATAATTTTCTGTTAACTATTAAATCTATAATCATTATTTTTATGTATTGTAATGTAATCAATGGACACTTGCATATATATTGCCAGCTTCGATGTAGCAAGACCGCCTCGATGATAGCTCAATGCGTGGTGAATCTCATTCAAGCCGACCTGATAGGAAGTCCATACTATTTTTGTATTCAGGCCTATGTCCGTACTGCAGGGGCCTGAATGCACTTTGACTAGCAAGTAAGCTACAATAACTCAGCCATGTCGCATGTTTATTTTTAAACTTACGTGGATTCGCTCTTACAAAATGGAATTTTCTAAAATAAAATACAGTAGAACTTATCTATATCGAACTTCTATATACAACAGCTGCTCTACCGAAAAAAAATGGTGGTTTATATGTAAACAACCCACCGGATTGTTAATCACAGGTAATGCTGTGAATCGCTGGGCATTCTGTAAATCACAGATTCTATCCAATCGAGCTGTCACCTCAGTCTGTAACCTCCTTCTGCTTGGGCCGTTTCGCTGTTCGCCAGCTCGTCAATTTATTATTGTTTTATTTATTATTATCTATTTGGCCTTTTGTCAGTGCGGACGTCAGCTTGTTAGTGCATCTCTTGTTTGTCATTACGGGTGCAGTTGCAAAACTTAATTCATTGTCTATAGCAGAAAAGCTTGACCTTTTGAAGTATGCTGACAATTGAATGCGGAATAAAGATCTTGCTCAAGAAGTATGGCATTCTAACTTCTACCGTTTCTACGATTTTGAAAAACCGTGAAAGTGTGTCTAAATCAGCTCGAAGAGGAAGAACCTGCATGACCATCAAAACACGAATATTGTCAGCTTTTGATACTATTCGTCGGGGCTTACAGTTCAAAGATCATATTCCACATGAGATGTTGTCCGGGCAAAATAAGTGCGAACATATTTACGATGAAGCATCTAAATGTATTGTACAAACAGACATAAGATCTTACTTTAAGAATGTCCAACTCTTTGAGGTAATGAAATTTTTATTATGCTCCTATGTTAGTAAATTCCTCATTAAACATTACTTTGCCATTTGAACTTTCATATGAAACATATACATACGTACATACAATCATTGTTTGCAATACATTAAAAAAAAAAATAAAATGAACCAAATTTGTATATTAGTTACTCAAAGAACACCTCATCCCTCTGTTCCTTTATTATCATGTTGATAAAGTGAAAAAAACTCTATCAATGTGATAAAAATTAAACTTGTCAACTAAAAATGTACAAACATTCATGTGTTTCCATACATCAAAATTTCAATATAACGAATTAATTTTTTTACTGGAACCTTGAAATTTGATATATGGAGGTTCTACTGTATGTGTGTGTGTGTGTGTGTGTGTATATATATATATATGTATTAAGACTCTTATTTGTCTTATTTGTAACTACGGCGATATTGTACTTCTTACGCAAACTCATAATATTGTACTGTAATGACGAATTATTAATTTCTTAATTTTTTGTTATTGTAAATATTATTAGCCATAGTTGTATTTTGTTAAAAATCAATGTCTTGGGAGGTTATAAGGATGTAAATAGTTAAATATAAAAGAGCTGCCTGAACCGTGAAGATTTTTCAGGTCTCATTTAAGATTTACTTAAATTCTTGTGATTTATTTTCAAGCTAAAAAAGTAATGTGAGGGAAAGGAGATCTAAACCTTGTCCCGGAATATCGGGAGGGANCCAGGTTCAATTCATGGCAGGGACAGATAGATTTTTTATTCTATCCCCTCTCATTATTTGGGTATTTTGTGTGTGTGTGTGTGTGTGTGTGTGTGTGTGGCGTGTGTGTGTGTGAAAAAATCGTAAATCTTTTAAAATGAAATTTTTCACTTACTGTGCCCTAAAAACTTTTTTTTTTTTTTTTTTTTTTTTTTTTATTTTGTAAAATACAAAATAATTTATTACGATTGTCAAGTTTCCTCATTCGATTTCAAAGAAGAATGATTTAATTCAAACAATTTATATTAGAAAACTTATGTACCGAAATCGAACTCTCTATTATAAAACTTAGGGATACAAGTATACGTAAACACACACACACACACACACACACACACACACACACAAACATATATGATATTTATAAATACTTCATCCAGGCTTGACGCTTGACCATCTAGAAAAGTTACTTTTAGCCGAGCTCTCGCACATCATGTGATGGCTTTTTTAGGACTGATTGTAAAATCGATTGATTTTAACATTCAACCCTGAAGATGCCAACACACGATGTGCGAAAATTCGGCAGAAAACAACTTTTCTACCTGGTCAAGCCCGGACGAAGCATTTATGAATATTTCTGGTGTACGTGAAGCCTACATGAATTACATGTAGCCTATATATATATATA
>KZ807499.1:78318-98767 GCA_000696205.2 Oncopeltus fasciatus | reverse complement strand
TTGTTATAGGTTATAGATGATAAATATTAAATTTAAAAACTATTAAAAAATAAATAAAAAGTACTCCTTTTTTAGGAAGATAAGAACTGGGAAACCTACCAAGGAACATTTAAGAATCTAAGAAAAAAATCTAAGAACCCAGGAACCTAAAAAATACCTAGGACTAAGGAACCTAAGAATACCTTAGAATTTCTAGGTCCTGGTGACTTAGGTTCCTTCAGTGTTAAAGGTTACTTTTTCCTAAATTTATTCATTAATACCTTCCTTTTTTCAGAAATATTTTACTGAATATAAATTTAAAAAGTAAATTTAAAAAATATTGTGTAGCACATTTTTTCTTTAGGCGTATGATTTTATTTTATATATTTCTTTAAATATAATGATTTTATATATTTATATTTGTTAATCTCCACAATCCTTATTCAGCCTTCAACAAACTCAATCAACTCATTGAAAAAATAAGCTAAAATACTTAATTTTTGTATTCTTTCTTTACAAAATGCGTTCTTTAATAATTATTAAAAAAAACGAAAAAACTAGCAAGCCTTCTCAAAACAGGATCAATGGATAGTGAAAACTTTACAAAGTCGCTTTATGTTGCCTACTTGAATAGCTTGATTTCTTCCTTTAAACATTATTCTAACTTTAGGGAGAGAATTAAACATTTTAGACATGTAATCATTGTACATTTACACCATATATTTGTGTGTGTTACATATGAAGAACGTAAAAAGTTGAAATTAAAAATTCCAGTAATTTTAAATAAGCTTAAATTGTTCAATATCAATAATAGTTAAATACGTGAAACATTCTGTCACAAAGGCTACGATAAAGTTTATATAAGTTAGAAATTCGAGGAAATAAATGCATTAAAAATAAATAATAAAGCTTTACAATTTGTCCTCCATGAAGAGAGGTGATCCAGTGAGGTTCCCACAGTGCATACCCCTGTAAATAGAAATCTATGCCTCTTTGGCGGGCCCCACCGCAAGTAAATTGTTATTCATGGCCCTTCCTCGATCATAGTCAGGGGGGGATCGAAGGGCCTCAGAAAGTATGATTCAGACGAAAAGTAAGCCATTAGTACTTGGGACACAAGAGCGTTAGTTAGGCTGGGAGTGGGAGATGTGGATGCGTTTGCTGGACATCCCCATTGCGTGGGTCCCCAGAGATCCTCGGCTGAAGATGATCGCTGTCATAAATTCCACAAATATGGGGGTGTATAGGGGTGGTTGTGAATGGGGTGGCTAACGTCTCCGACATTCTATGGCGCCCACTTCTCCAGATTACTCCCATTATTTCTCATAACCTCCAAATGTTCTTCTGGGCCTTTCACGAATGCCCTATTGATTTTTCTATAGCATTTCTAACCCTTTACGTCACTGAAGCATGATTTAAAAACTTTAACTAAATATAATTAGTTTACAATAATTTATAGATAACACTCATATTAATCATGTTATTCCCGTTTTTGCCAAGACACAATTTTTAAAATAAGAACCTGTCAAGCAGTTTCTAAGAAATTTGACTGTATATATACCATACTATACAGAAATATGAATGTGATAAAGGGTAAAAATAGAATTTTTGGNTCTTTTTAGCCTCTACAAGATTTCTCTTATAGGTGGAGTGGTGTCATCTAGAAACAGGTGGCCATCTTTAAGTACCACTCTTCAGTAAGGGTCAAGTCTTCTCATTACATGCTTCTCCGAGCACTCAACGCTAGCTCATCTATTATTTAAAACCAATTATAAATATAATAAGCATTTATTAAATTTCTCTAAACAATCTTTCAAAGTACTATCATACCTTCTAATATCCGTCTTCATTGGCTCCTGCAAACCATCTTCTTGGCTACGAAGATGGACTATGTCCGAAAGCGCTCGCCATTCGAAGATGGTTTGCAGAAACCAATGAAGACGGATAATAGAAGGTATGATAGTTCTATTTTCATTGGTAGTGAAAATAACCTTTTAAATCTTTCAAAGCTTTGACATTTTCTCAAAATTTTTTTCTTTCCCAAAAAGAAAAATTTTACTTATCTTCTTCGTCCATTTGACACATCCGCAATTAAAATAAATGAAGCCTAATTTAGTATTTAGGCGTATTTCGGAAAACCAACACATTTGTAAACAGAATTATATAAGATACCACTTATCCACCATCCAGTCGGATTTTGGAAATTGTGAAATATTATCGGCTACTGTGATCAAATCAGTCCTTTGCTTGTGTTTACGAACCATACACAATGAAATGGAGAAACCTGCTTCGTTTACGCCTATATTTAACATGAATTTTAGTTAATATCCTCAGTTTTAATGGGCAGATGTCACTGATTCAAATTGTCAACGTTATTTAATTATGTAATGTATGTGTTTAGTTTTCACTCTGAAAAGCTAATTTTTTATAGATAAACTGATACTTTAATGAATTAAATGTTATTTGCTTAATTTTTCTCTATTTTGATGAGAACTGATGAATTTTTGAAGAATTAGAACGGAACGAAGTATGGTTCCTCGACTTTTCTTTTTCATATATATTCAAATTTATTCAAATCATTATTCCTACCAATTTGCTTAATATTTCTAACCTAATAAATACTGTATAAATCAGCCGAATCAAGATATTTTATTGGCCAATTACTTAGAATGATTTTTTTTTCTCAAGCAATTAGTTAATTCATCAAATCCATCTATCGTTGAAATAAATGTTGAAGATTTAAGGGATTCAATTAAAATATATTTAAATATTTTTCCTTTTGCTCTAGTTTTCCTTTTTAAGTAAAATATTATCGATGGATTAGCGATTCCCTTAGCGTTTGTGGGAGTGGTAAAAAATAAAAGTGAAGGACCGCTAACGGCAAGGATTCAATATTCTATCTCGGAGAATTTTATTCGGCCGTAAATCTTCACGCTTAATAACAAGCCTAGGGAGCCGGGAGCTTGCTTGGGACAAGTTACCCCCCCCCCCCCCCCAGATAACTGGGTTTTCTTCAAGGGGGAGGAAAATGAAGAAAAATATTTTGTAGAAAAATAATTGAAAATGGCCTCTTCGCGTAGATCCATGAAACTTGGAGATGTTCAAGCCCTTAAGATACTTTCTAAGCGCCTAAAATCAATATTTTATAAAATATTAAAATGAAGTATTAGATCATGATGATAATAATTGTGGTAATCCTACATTTCATTATTTATTTGAATCGTTCAGGAAAGTAGAAAAAATCGTTTATTATCTGTTATTATAGATCTCCCTCGGTGTTGCTATTGGTAGCATGCCCACCCGGCAATTTGGAGACCCGAGTTCGATTCCTGTCTGGGGTAGTAAGATTTCATTTCTATTTTTCAAAAGTATTAGTTTTTTTTTTTTTGTTTTTTTTGGAAAACTTCTTAAAAATGGCCAAAAATCTCCTCTGTTTTTAAAACGAAAAACATAATTATTGACTATTGTAAAATTAATCTAATTACGGCAATAATTTTTTGATAATTTATTAATTTTTTAAAGATTATGAGTCAATAGAAATCATTATATTGTTATAGGCTACGGTTCAATAATAATTTAAATACAGAAAGAAATTGAAGTTTTTACAACAAATAAACATACGTACTAATAACTGACAAAAATAAAACTTACTAAATAAATAAACAGAAAATATAAATTACTAATAACTAATAAACAAATATATATATGTAAATGAATGAAATGTGCTTATTTACTAAGAAGTCCCAAAAAAACTCGCTAATTTGTCTGCATTTAACTACTTACTTTCACTTATCACTTCGGTGTTACCGGCACTGCAAGGGACACGAACAGACCGATATAAGATCTGACCCTGACTCGAAAGCTGCTGGCGAGCCCATTTTTTAACTGTTTGGAATGTCTTAGGCAGACCTAGATGAATCCATGAGCTGTTTCTGGGAAAAATGTTATATCCTCTTGTGAGGCGTCATGAGGAAGCAGGTGGCCACATTCGACAATATGCTATCCAATAAATAACAATTATTTACCCTTTCCTAATATTTTAGCAGTTTTCCACGTAGTGGGTGGAGGAGGGGTGGTTAGAAGGAGACCAAAATTTAAAATAATAACATCTATTTCAATCCTTTCTTAAATGATTTGAGTTGGGGTTCAGTCTAGGTAGATCAAAAAAACACAAATTAAAAAAAATGTATTTTTTAATAAAGGATTATCTGCCAACGTTTCGGTTTACATTGTAAGCCATCTTCAGGGCTATCAAGAAGATGAGAGAGGACGTCCTGTCCCTAAGTTCACATTTCCATGACTAAAGGAAATGTGTTTAGTCATGGAAATGTGAACTTAGGGACAGGACGTCCTCTCTTGTCTTCATGATAGACAGCCCTGAAGATGCCTTACAATGTAAGCCGAAACGTTGGCAGATAATCCTTTATTAAAAAATACATTTTTTTTAAATTTGTGTTTTTTTTATCTACCTTGACCGAACCCCAACTAAAATCATCTAAGAATAATATCTACGGTCAACAAACTTTCCTTTTGATTATCTATTTCAGTGTTTGACAACAAAGAAAAGAGGGGGATTTAGAGAAAGCCAAAAATTTATTATCTTAACATATTCGTTATTCAATTACAAAAAATATTGCAGAACATAATTAACTAAAGAAAAATGATTACATATATTTTCCCTTTATAGTTATCTTCGGTTTTTAAATTAAATTTTGCCATTGACTCTCATTTATGCCCATGTTTGATGAAACATGGAAAATTTGATTTGATTACGCAGCTCCTGTGTGACAGATTCTTCGCTTGTAAAATTAAACTACTTATTTACTTAATATTACTTCTACTTAATAGAACCCACGTGGAAGTTTTCATAGTTTAAGCACCTTTTGCATCAATACATCAACATACAATACCTTTATAATTATGTGTTGTCATTAGCTATTTTATTGTCGACAATATTCTGCTCGATGCGCAATATAAATAAATAAAAATAAATAATAAAAAAAATTCTGCTAAAAACTTGTTGGGTCTGGGAGGTAGTTCTCAGATCCGCCAAACCACAGTGTCCGCTGAGTTCTAGACTATTACGAGTCCGTATGCTTCGGTTCAAACATAGTTGGAGGAACGTTTCATAAGTCCTCTCGAGACCGCACCAAATTGGCCCTTTGAGCATATACTCCGTACGGCGGGAAAGAGGGGGGGGGGGGGAAGGACCCATTACAAGGAATTGTCCATTTTACGACTCCAACCCCTCCTCCCACAAACCACATCCTTTGATGCGCCTACAACCGCCATTTTTAAAACGGATTTATCGGCTGTAATTCCCCCCATAATGGCGGCCTTAACAACCACTAACAATTACCGTGTATTACGCCCATTACCTTTCGCCTTTATGGTGGAGACTACCCTCCGCTTATCTCGAGGCTGTTGAACTTCACCTATGGGTACAACTCAATAATTGTATTTTTTTTTTTTTTAATGAATTTTACTTATTATCTTTCTTACACAGCTTGTAAACTGCTTTTTTTCAAATGATTTTCTCGAAAAAGATTTACAAATTTTATATTTATAAATTTCATGGAATCAATTTTCGGTCAACGTTTAAATAAAAAATACATAGTTTCCAAGCCACCATGATCTTGGCCTATTATGTCCCAAATTATCCGTAAATACAGATCCCCTATTCCCTGAATCCATACAATATCCACTGCTCTTAAGGGGTGTTGATTTTGAAATTTCTTTGAGTAAGCAACCTCACCTCACTCAAAACACTTGCCAAAAGTTTAAAACCAGAATTTTTTTTTTAGATGATTTTATTATAAAACAGTCTTTTTCATTTGTAAGAAAACATATTAATTCTTGAGATTTTGACTGGAAAATTTTAAGATAAAGTAATGATCGAAAAAATTAAAAAGTATTTGTTCTATAATGTTAATATTTCAGTTCATAATACAAGTAAGATCAAGGGTGACAAATTACAAAAATGGAGATTCTAGGTGCAATCGTTTTATTGCGATTAATTTTTCAATATATAATATTTAAATTCACATTTTTTTATTCTACATAATTTCACTTCATATTTAGAAATTTATGGTAAAAATGTTATATAACAAAAATATTATAAAATTACATTTCTCATTTATTATGTCTTAAACAGTTTTTCTCACCTTTAATACAAAGTCATTGACGGAGGTTAACACGCCATAAAAAAAAACTAAAAATTAAATTCATTAAAAGTCTTTTCTCTTTAATTTCGATATATTTCATTAATCCAAAAATTATAAAAAAACAAGCTCAAATAACAGCTTCGTTTCCTTAATTTTAAAAATTGTGGGCACTAAAGTGCGTTCTGACAAATTTATTCATATTGTATTTTTATTATAATTTATTATTTACAGACGTGTTATAGTAGCAATGCGAGTAACTTAATTTATCTTATGAAAAGTCTTCTAACATGATCTTCAGTACATTAGGGCAGCAATAAATTACTTTTTGAATTGAAAGAGAAGGTGTACATAAAATTGTTCTCCAATAAGTTTAAAAAACATTAGAGGAACTCCTTTTTTTTTTNTTATTTAAACATGAAATATTTAACATAATATCATTATTTATTCTCTTTTTTATTCGTGTTCAATATTATTAAGTCAAATTTAAGTATCAGAAGTAATTTAATATTATTTATTTATTATAACTGTTGGTCATTCTGAAATAATTAAAATTCAGAATACAGGAAGGTCAGAATATCGGCTTTTATTTTCCCCATGATCAATGGAACATATGAGATATACTATACAATCTGTCATGATATTATAAATAATTAATCTAAAATAAGAATAAAAAAAATAAATAAATAAAAAACCATAAATTTAATGACTTAATATTGCTAAATGAATTTGTGCAGTTGAAGAATATTTGAAAATTATTGCAGTTCAATTACACTTATAATTTAAATAATTAGAACCTAAAAATAATTGTTTTAATTTCAAATTTATTTACTGTGTATGATGTATTTATTTCTTAATTCTATTTATATTGTTTCATACTTGAATATGTACACAGTACCAAATAATTTTAGTGTCAAAAATTAATAAAATTTATTATAAAAAAAAAATGGAAAGATGCAATTGTTGATTCTCATTATGGATTTTTTTAAATTATTATATTATTAAAATGTGTAACTAAATAACATCTTCATAGTTACCAGTGTTCATTATTTTTTTTGTTAATCTCATTCCTTTGATTATATTTCACTGAGTGCCAAAGATAACCTGTGCCAAAACTGAGGATTAAGCTCCTCTAAACATATATTTCTTCCAAGTTCCACTTTTTCATGTGTGAATTTTTTTGTCTTAAGTAATAGAACAGCATAGTTTTATTTAATAAAGAAAGACCTTTTAATGATTTTTTCTATTTTATTTATCAANGAGACCTGGATGTATTTTATATTAACTATAGGACTATAAGTATCAATTAATTTAATTTTACTTTCTTGTATAATATTTTTTAGGGGGTAATCCCTTAAAAAATGTGAAGTACTTTGAATTTTATTTATTATCTTTGTTATGTACCCAACTCTTGCATATCAATATTTAAGTGTGAACTATTTTCTTAAATTTATTTAGGCTTCCTTTTAACCACTAAGATTCGTGGAGGAAGAGGTTATCAAAAAGTGGCCACACTATTCTAAACATTAATGGAACTGGGCAAGCTTCTATTTCTTGATAAAAGTTAACCCAGAAAGGACTTGAAAAGTTCCAAGACTGAGAAATCAGAACGGCTCTCCTTGGCTACCCCAGTGTTCCGAATAATTTTCAAAGTTTTATTTATTTTTATTTTTTTTTAATTTTCCTCGTTAACCATTCAGTGTATGTGATTTTAATTAATGCAGTCAATTTCTACCCCTGTATATCTGATGATGATGGAACTAACTTCATCTCGTTTCGGGGCCGAATGCTTGGATTAAATGACATGGATAGCTTTAATGGGCTATGATGAGCGAAAGCTGCTACTCGGTGACACCATTTTTGGTGAGCTTGTGACTTTCTATGTTAACCATATTCCCATGGGGTAACGGTGAAGTTCTAATTGACCTTTTGTATCATGGAAGGTATCACGGAATGTTCCCTACTAAAATCTGTTTTAATGGAAGTTTTTTTTCACCTTGGATTGACTTCCTAATTAATTGTGATATTAAATTGCATTATATTCTCTTTAAAAATGAATTTCTCTCAAATAATTTTTAAAATTCCTTCAATTAATCTCATAGCATGGTTTTGTATAAAACAAAAATTACTTATCAACAAAGCGCTTTCCGATCTGAAGACCCTACCTAGGATAGAACAAAATACTTATAATAATGTGATTAATTTATTTAATTATGTATAATAGGATTATTACTTTTTGTCGTTTAGTTTTTGTTAAATCAAATGGATAAAATTGAGATTTTGTAATGTATCATTTTTTATTTAGCTCTTGGGGTATTTTCTTAAGGATCTAAAACTCTAGAACTGTTTATAAAATACAATTTTGAATTTTTTATTTGATTATGAGTAACATTTTCCCAAAGGAAAAAAAATTTAAAAAAACAAATAAACTCTCTTAATAGCAGTGCAATTCTGCTAAATAATCCTCTAATCAGGGAAGAAAAAAAAAGTTAAGTATTTGATATATCTAGTTATATAAAAATTGGATGACATTAAACATCATTCTGAAAATTATTAATAGCTCTACATAACAATCATTTTCTGTTTAATAAATTAAACTAGGAGCGTCATTTGTTTTTATTATATTAATAGTATAAAGAGTATTTAATTTATTCACTGCATGTCTTTCTCTCTCTCATTCTCTTCAAAAACTCTCACACACACACACATATATATATATATATATATATGTAACTTATGTAACAAATTTATATAACTCTAGTCAACTAGACATAATACTTAAAGATATATATTTTCTTCCCTAGGGCCTATTGTGTAATTTAATAATTTATATTTCAGAATATTGGAAAACTATTTTTTATAATCTGTAATTTATACCAATAATATAATATATATAATGCTGGACAATTTTCTGCATTAAAGAAAAAACTAATAGTTTGAACTAATTTTGTATATAAAGGATCATTATTTGTTAAATATAGCTACCGACAAATTAAAGAATTCGGTCGGAGGGTATAAAAAGGGTTGTAAGAAAATAATTCATTATTTTAATCAAATTCCTTTATAGATAGAAAAATCACAAAGGTAGTATTACACATTTGTTTATCTTACACACACACTCTGACTCTTTCTCTCTCTTGGACACTCTTTCACTCTCCCTCTCACTCTTTATTTCTCACTCTCTTCATATCTATCTATCTATCTATTAATTCCTCTTCTCTCTCTAAACTTTATTAATTAATTAATTTCTAAAATATTGTCGAATAACAATTATCTGATTTATACCATTCTTAATATAATTGTATAAAAATTTAGTAGACAATATCCTTAGTTGAGAGTGCTGTCATTCGTCACATTCTCTCCTCATGTTATTGACATTGAATGTCATTTTTAATTTCATTTTAATCAAATTACAAAATGTTTTTATTTAATAAACATAGAAACCTATGATAGAAAATAATATCACCCACTTCATGTCAGCATTTTGAAAATAATGTTTAATACCTATAAAATAAACTATATAATTTAATTTAGTAGTTTATAGTGGTAGAATGAATGTGTTAATATTGATTAAGATAAATTCGAATATAAAATTTATTAATGTAATCTTTTGGTTCATTATTCACCTGCTTCCATAGACATAGAGATATACTGCCTCAAACATATATATATATATATGAGTATACTTATAAAAATTAGATTTGGTTGTATTAATAAAAAAATCCGGCTTTGAAAGATATACTGACTAATACTCATAGTAATTTATATTCATTCCTGGATAAGAACATCCAGAGAGATACTAATACATAAAATAGAATTTGGAGGGTTTTTAAGATAAGGATTAAGTAAACTGTCTCGTATATGTTCTCTCTAATATTTTAGGAACAGTGAGATTTAAAAAAAAAAGAACTAATAAATAAGAGTGGAGTAAAGCTGTGTTCTATATGTCCTGTCAAGAATACATGAATATTTTTATTTCAAACCAAAGACGCACAGATTGTTCAAATTATAATTTAAGGATTACTTTTTAATATTATTCTTTTAACAATATTTTTACATTATTGTAATAGTATTTTTTTTATATGGTATTGATTACATCATATTTTGTTCCACTTTCTCATATATTGGATGAAGGAGATTAATTTTTATTCGTGATGTTTTATTTTTAAATTTTCAGTTCATTTTAACATATTGAAATTTTTGAATTTTCTTGGTCTATATAATAATATTAATTCTAAGAAGCATATCGAGAAAATAAATAGCGAATAATGAAGATATCACAAATTTTAATTACATAAATAATTAATAATTCATTATATAATCATAAAGTCAGACTCAGATGATAGTAATAATAGAAGAAAGATGTAGTTTATAATTAGTTCCTATGAATATTTAAAAGCTCGAATTTTCTATTCCTTGCATGGGTTTCCGTTAATTCACCGTTAAATATTCATGAGGCGTTATTTTGTCTGAAAGTATTAGGGGCTCGTGTCGGGGGTTCGTAATGATTTGTGAAGCATTGCTTACATTGTGATGTAATATTTTAAAAATATATCCTCCTATTTATTTAATGATGATTTATTGAGCCTTTTTTATTAATAAAAAATAAGACTATTTTTTTATTTTTCCTTTCTCTTAAGTAAAGTACGGTAATAATAAAAATATGTTAAATCGTTATTTTCTGGAAACAAAATGTTTAAACTCTTTCACCATGTGCTTAAGAGGTGGATATACTTTTATCTATGATCAAAATGTCAAATCGTTTGATAGATCACAATGGAATTCAATATGTATTCAACCCTTTTCGAGATGAAGAGCCATGATATATTTGAGTTAAAAAGGAATCGTTGTACTTCAAGGGAGGGAAAATACATTTAAATACAAATTATATACAGCTATTCATTGCTCTAAGCTTATATTTCACACTGAAGAATCACAGGATGTTGCAATGTTACTATATAACTTTTTTAAATACTGTTATTAGTTGTGATATTTAATCCCACCTTAATCTTATACAATAACTGCAAGGGAATGGAATAAAAAAATCTTACTACCTCAGCCGGGACTCGAACTCGGATCTCCTGCTTACCGGGCAAGTATGCTAATCATTGCACCACCGAGGCTAGCTAGATAATTCCTTGTACTCCCTGCACTTTAACCCCAGAGTAAGACGAATATATCGTATTATGCTCGAAGGAGCTAACACTGTCAGCTATTTACTAGTCTCTCGTTTTTTTACCTTATATACATTTTTTAAATACTCTTATTAGTTGCGGTATTTAATCCCATGTTATTTTATACAATAAATGCAAGGAAAAATAATAAAAAAATATTACTACCTCAGCCGGGACTCGAACCCGTATTTCCTGCTTTTCTATTCATTCAGAATACATTAAAAGAGAGGAGTAGTTCTTTTAGAGGAGAGTATAAACTCTCTATATTAATAGACATATTTTATTGTTCAATAGCTGAGAAGGATAAAAATCATGAAAAATATATATAAGTCCATCGAGCAAAAACTGCATAATCCAAATTTAAAAATATTCTACTATCGTGGTCTATTTCCTCAATATTGGGGTCTAAAGATCCTTAATTCCATCAGTGAAAGAGTCCTTAAACTTCATTGGCTATACTATTTGTTTTTGTTCAATTAACAGTTATGTATAGTTTTATAAATCTCATTATTAATAATTTATATTTGTACTATTACATGATTATCCCATTTAAAAAGTAGAAATTTATTTTCCTTCTGTTTGTCGTATTTAGCTAAGCGTGACTTTCATGAACAATTATAACTCGCTAAATAACTCTTCCAAATTGAATAAATAATTTCTCTATTTGTTGAAGAATTTATTAATTATTATGCTTAGTTATAACCTATAGATAATGAGATGTACTGGTTTTTTTTTTTGTTGATAACTTCATTCCTAACTAGCTAAAGACATTATTTAATTCTTTCCTAGCTTTTGAAATAACTAGATACTTAGTTAAACTTTAAAATAAGTTGATGCCTAGAAAGTCTTTGAACTAACTACTGGTCTCGTTAATCTATAAAATAACTACAAGCCTAATTAGCCCATTGTATAACTAGATGCATAGTTTGTCCCTCAAATAACTAGACGAAAATTTAGCCCTTCGGATTAATAGATGCTTATTTAGTCCTTAAAATAACTAGATGGATAGTTAATCCTTGAGATAAAGATATGTCTTGTTGGTTAAATGACTAAATGAATATATGGTCCTTAAGATAACTAGATTCCTATCTAGCCTCTTGAGTTAACTAAATGCCTTTTTAGTCCTTGAATAATTATATGCCTTATAGTCATTAATTTATTGACTTAAACTAGTTAATTTAACTGGACGCTAAGTAAATCCTTGAGATAACTAGATGTTGAGACAGTCCTCGACGTAACTACATGCCCAGTTAATCCTAGGAATTACTAGATACTGTTTAATAGCGAGATATCTAGTTAGTCCTTGAAATAAATAGGTGTCCTTGGGATAACTAGATGCCTAGATAAATCTTGAAATGACTAAATGCCTTTTTAGTATTTAAAAATACTAGATCCCTAGTTAATCCTTGAAATAACTAGATGCTTCATTATTATTTGAAATAAAATGTCCCCTATAATAGGCATTCTGATGACCAGATATCTAGTTATACCCTTAAATAACTAAATGTCTTCTTAGTTCTTAAAGTAACTAGATGTCTAGTCATTTATAAGATACTTTAATTCATAGTTTGTCTCTTAAATAAATAGATATCACTCACTAGTAAATCTTGAGATAACTAGATGCCTAGTTTAACCTTTAAATTACAAGACCTCTATTTAGTTCTTTATAATATTAGATGTCGTTAATCTTTGAGATACCTAGTTAGTTTAATTTTTTTTTTCAAATTTATTTCAATGAGTAATTGTATAATATTTATATTTTATTTTGTATATATTATAAGCTCATTAATAATATAATTTACTAGTTTCATTACTATTAAACTTTGTGAATAAAAGTAATAAATGTGTTTCAACTTGTGTGTTTTAAAAGAAACATTCATTGTAACCCTTTAAGGACGACATCGTAAAATATTTTAATGCATATAAATTAATCAAATTTATATACTTATTTTATTTGTATTTAAACGTGTATTATTACACTGATTTTTGCTCGCTATTACAAATCCCTAGAGATCTCTCAGATATAAGAGTAGACCCACAGTGCCTAAATGACCCAAGCAGGTCGGGTTAAAAACCGGTGCCATGTCAGCTGATTCCCCCACTACTGCCTTTGTCTCCCCTCCCAACACCCCTACCACAACCCTCCCCACCCAGGCCGATCGAAACCCTGCAAGAAGTTCCGTGCTTCGCCGCCAGAATGCGACATACGAACCTAATGGAGCCTACGGCTTCTCACAGTTTACTTTAGCCAGCTATAAAGTTTTAATGACTCTATGAGTATCTTTAATGCCTGTTATTCTTATTTTAATAATGATAATTTATTTTTAATGGATAATTATTAATTTTCCAATATTTTATTAATTTTAATCGAGCAATAGTAATATAATTGAATCAGTAAAAATTATAAGTTTAAACATAAACCCATAACAGTAAAGATACGTTTGCTATATTATATAACAATAAGGAAAACTAAACAATAATTTAGTTTAAATCCTTTTCTTTTCATATATTTCTGTCTATTTATAAATACATTTCATTATTTTTATTAACCTCATAATAATGTTTCTTTTGTAATAAACTCATCAAAACTTTTTTTTTTCTAACAATGGACAACGGAATTATAAATGGACATTTTAAAAATTTGAAATTCCTGTTATATTGGTAATTAATAATAAAATAAGTTTTTTTCGGTTCATTTTCTTGTTTGGAGCCTAACAAAAAAGAAATGAACAATAAAGCAATATCTTTAACTAAGCACCTTTATTTTATTCACCAAAAATGAAACAATTAAAAAATTAGTTTACTTTATTTGTTACAATTTGTTATATAAGCCATAATATTAGAACACTATATTATCAGAAGTGAGTCGTATTAAATGAATCTTTTCTTAGAAACGTGACTCTTCATAATAATTTCAAATTTTTCAACAATTAATGAGAGGGAATAGAATTAAAAAATCTATCTGTCCCAGTCTTAGTAGCTTTACTGGTAAATGCACCGGCCCGGATAGAAGGAGATCCAGGTTCGATTCCTGGCTGGGACAGATAGATTTTTTTATTCTATTCCCTCTCATTAATTGTTTAAAATTTACGTAAGAAAAAAAAACCACAACCAAATAAAATATTTATAATTTCAAATTTTTCATGTTTTTTTTTTTCATGTGAAAAGTTTTTAAGTCAATCTTGAAATTAATATGTCTTCTTGTTTATTTAGTGATCCATTTGTATTATATATTCATTTTCTTAACTTCAAAAATAAATTTACTTCCGTGAATTCTTGTTTAAACTTTTTTAATATAATATTTTATGTAGGGGAAAGTTAATCTTGCCAATTTAAATGACCTCTTGCAGACTGTGTAACTCCTCCATTTTTATTAGTGTGGTACCTCAGATGTCATCACGTACAGTTTGGGAGGGAGAGAGCTAAGTAAAAGGAATGGCTTCACTCCCAACTAAAATAGAGCCACTAAATTTACAGCTATATTCGTAACAATGACAGATGATAATTCCCACTTTAATTTTGGAGGACATATTTCCATGGGATTGCCTTCTAAAGTTGTCCCAGCCCATTTGACAAGCCAGAGGCCGCCTGGATTTATGCTAGATAGCTAAGGCTCTGTTCGAATGACTGAGTTGTTGTAGGTAACATATTTACAATATGTATTTGTTACATGAATTTATAAGATGGAGTACTCCGGATTATGTAACCTGAACTTAAAAATAAAATATTGATTACAAGAAACAAACAAATGTTTCTAAGCTTATATAAATAATTAAAAATTATAATTACAGTTATTTAGAAGCATCTATTATTTGGAAATTTAAAAAAAAGAATATAGTTCAGTAATTTATGAAGTAATAGTTATATTGACACTCTTAACAATATTTTCATGTTGTTATAGTGGTCGACATAATCCTGATTCCTGTCTTTTATTAACTAATTTATAGTAAACATATTAAAGGGTATTTATAGGGCGTAATAACCTATAATTGATTGCCCTCCAATGATCTACTACTACTTCTATAGCTTCTGGCACAATTTTAAGAGCTAAAAAAATTATAGGTAGTAGAAAAAAGAATTCTCTCTCAATCTTTTCATGTCATTATTATTTAAACATGAAATATTTAACATAATATCATTATTTATTCTCTTTTTTATTCGTGTTCAATATTATTAAGTCAAATTTAAGTATCAGAAGTAATTTAATATTATTTATTTATTATAACTGTTGGTCATTCTGAAATAATTAAAATTCAGAATACAGGAAGGTCAGAATATCGGCTTTTATTTTCCCCATGATCAATGGAACATATNTCTTTTTAGCCTCTACAAGATTTCTCTTATAGGTGGAGTGGTGTCATCTAGAAACAGGTGGCCATCTTTAAGTACCACTCTTCAGTAAGGGTCAAGTCTTCTCATTACATGCTTCTCCGAGCACTCAACGCTAGCTCATCTATTATTTAAAACCAATTATAAATATAATAAGCATTTATTAAATTTCTCTAAACAATCTTTCAAAGTACTATCATACCTTCTAATATCCGTCTTCATTGGCTCCTGCAAACCATCTTCTTGGCTACGAAGATGGACTATGTCCGAAAGCGCTCGCCATTCGAAGATGGTTTGCAGAAACCAATGAAGACGGATAATAGAAGGTATGATAGTTCTATTTTCATTGGTAGTGAAAATAACCTTTTAAATCTTTCAAAGCTTTGACATTTTCTCAAAATTTTTTTCTTTCCCAAAAAGAAAAATTTTACTTATCTTCTTCGTCCATTTGACACATCCGCAATTAAAATAAATGAAGCCTAATTTAGTATTTAGGCGTATTTCGGAAAACCAACACATTTGTAAACAGAATTATATAAGATACCACTTATCCACCATCCAGTCGGATTTTGGAAATTGTGAAATATTATCGGCTACTGTGATCAAATCAGTCCTTTGCTTGTGTTTACGAACCATACACAATGAAATGGAGAAACCTGCTTCGTTTACGCCTATATTTAACATGAATTTTAGTTAATATCCTCAGTTTTAATGGGCAGATGTCACTGATTCAAATTGTCAACGTTATTTAATTATGTAATGTATGTGTTTAGTTTTCACTCTGAAAAGCTAATTTTTTATAGATAAACTGATACTTTAATGAATTAAATGTTATTTGCTTAATTTTTCTCTATTTTGATGAGAACTGATGAATTTTTGAAGAATTAGAACGGAACGAAGTATGGTTCCTCGACTTTTCTTTTTCATATATATTCAAATTTATTCAAATCATTATTCCTACCAATTTGCTTAATATTTCTAACCTAATAAATACTGTATAAATCAGCCGAATCAAGATATTTTATTGGCCAATTACTTAGAATGATTTTTTTTTCTCAAGCAATTAGTTAATTCATCAAATCCATCTATCGTTGAAATAAATGTTGAAGATTTAAGGGATTCAATTAAAATATATTTAAATATTTTTCCTTTTGCTCTAGTTTTCCTTTTTAAGTAAAATATTATCGATGGATTAGCGATTCCCTTAGCGTTTGTGGGAGTGGTAAAAAATAAAAGTGAAGGACCGCTAACGGCAAGGATTCAATATTCTATCTCGGAGAATTTTATTCGGCCGTAAATCTTCACGCTTAATAACAAGCCTAGGGAGCCGGGAGCTTGCTTGGGACAAGTTACCCCCCCCCCCCCCAGAAAAATGGGTTTTTTCAACAGGGGGGAAAAAGAAAAAAAAAAATTTTTATAAAAAAAAAATGGAAAGATGCAATTGTTGATTCTCATTATGGATTTTTTTAAATTATTATTTTATAAAGGAGAGTTATTTTCTTCATTTTTTATAAAGTTATAAATTTTGTCATTTATATATTTACAAATAATATAAACTAATCACCCCTTCTGAGAGAGGATAATATTTATTAAATAATTTAAACAGAAACAGGCCTATTATTCATACAAGAGACATCTTGCTTAGAAATTTCCGAAACCTATGTATATAACGGAAAAACCGTATATTATCTTATAACCTGCTATTTGTTATCATGAATCAAGACAGTCTTTCCTACAATATTCCAAGAGGATCATCATTTGGAGGTCACTTTATTTATAGTTTTTTTTTGTTATTTTTTAGTTATTAACATTTAGAATTTATTTTCGTAGGTATAGAATATAAATTTTTTATCTTTTTAAACATGTGCTATGTGCAAATCATTGTCGAATGATTTAGGTAACTTGAGCAAAATTAAGGATTGAATTATTATATTCCATTATTAATTCTTATAAAATTTTACTCTAGTTACTGAAGTTTGAGTAGTACTGAGTTTGTTTAATTTTTTTTATTTCAACTACCTATTTATAACAGTATAGTGATACTTATTTTACTCTGGTTGTATATATAGTAAACTTTTGTTACTATTGATTTGGTTTTTATTTTTATTTAAAAAAGGGTTTATTTTTTTACAATAAAATTTTTGTAACACATATTTTTTATCTTATGCTTGAGTAATTTGTCAATATGATTGTGAATCTTGCTCTGAATGTGTGAAAATTCATAAGCTATTTATCAAAAGAGATTAATTACGCCTAGTATCGAGTATTTTAAATTTCTTAATTGATAACAGATATTCACCTATGATTTAGAGACCTGGATGTATTTTATATTAACTATAGGACTATAAGTATCAATTAATTTAATTTTACTTTCTTGTATAATATTTTTTAGGGGGTAATCCCTTAAAAAATGTGAAGTACTTTGAATTTTATTTATTATCTTTGTTATGTACCCAACTCTTGCATATCAATATTTAAGTGTGAACTATTTTCTTAAATTTATTTAGGCTTCCTTTTAACCACTAAGATTCGTGGAGGAAGAGGTTATCAAAAAGTGGCCACACTATTCTAAACATTAATGGAACTGGGCAAGCTTCTATTTCTTGATAAAAGTTAACCCAGAAAGGACTTGAAAAGTTCCAAGACTGAGAAATCAGAACGGCTCTCCTTGGCTACCCCAGTGTTCCGAATAATTTTCAAAGTTTTATTTATTTTTATTTTTTTTTAATTTTCCTCGTTAACCATTCAGTGTATGTGATTTTAATTAATGCAGTCAATTTCTACCCCTGTATATCTGATGATGATGGAACTAACTTCATCTCGTTTCGGGGCCGAATGCTTGGATTAAATGACATGGATAGCTTTAATGGGCTATGATGAGCGAAAGCTGCTACTCGGTGACACCATTTTTGGTGAGCTTGTGACTTTCTATGTTAACCATATTCCCATGGGGTAACGGTGAAGTTCTAATTGACCTTTTGTATCATGGAAGGTATCACGGAATGTTCCCTACTAAAATCTGTTTTAATGGAAGTTTTTTTTCACCTTGGATTGACTTCCTAATTAATTGTGATATTAAATTGCATTATATTCTCTTTAAAAATGAATTTCTCTCAAATAATTTTTAAAATTCCTTCAATTAATCTCATAGCATGGTTTTGTATAAAACAAAAATTACTTATCAACAAAGCGCTTTCCGATCTGAAGACCCTACCTAGGATAGAACAAAATACTTATAATAATGTGATTAATTTATTTAATTATGTATAATAGGATTATTACTTTTTGTCGTTTAGTTTTTGTTAAATCAAATGGATAAAATTGAGATTTTGTAATGTATCATTTTTTATTTAGCTCTTGGGGTATTTTCTTAAGGATCTAAAACTCTAGAACTGTTTATAAAATACAATTTTGAATTTTTTATTTGATTATGAGTAACATTTTCCCAAAGGAAAAAAAATTTAAAAAAACAAATAAACTCTCTTAATAGCAGTGCAATTCTGCTAAATAATCCTCTAATCAGGGAAGAAAAAAAAAGTTAAGTATTTGATATATCTAGTTATATAAAAATTGGATGACATTAAACATCATTCTGAAAATTATTAATAGCTCTACATAACAATCATTTTCTGTTTAATAAATTAAACTAGGAGCGTCATTTGTTTTTATTATATTAATAGTATAAAGAGTATTTAATTTATTCACTGCATGTCTTTCTCTCTCTCATTCTCTTCAAAAACTCTCACACACACACACATATATATATATATATATATATATTTTGCAGTAAAGGATGGTTTTTCTGAATAAATTCACTTGAATTTATTTTAAAACAATACTGCTGCAATCCCACTTGACTTTTAGTTAATCCTTAATATTGATAATTAGTATTATAGAAAGTAATTAAATTTTTTTTTTAATTTACCCTTCTAAAATTTCATTGCCTTGTTGTCCCACCGATGATTTAAAAAAAAAGAATATTTTTTTATGTCACTAAGAAGCATTAATATATTGTCCATTGGCTTATCAAGCTGGTTATTCAAATAGTTAATGCTATAACTGTATTATTAATTGTATAATGGACGATTATGTATTCAGATGCTTAGCTAAACTACCCTCAAATAAACAACCCTTGTACAGGTTAATTAACTTGGCAATATCCTATGTCTTTCAGCAATTTCTCCTTGGTATCAAATAGTGGATTTACAGCGCCATGAGTGCCTCCAAAAGCCCTTTTTTTTTTATTTTCTTCCCAAGAAAGAGACAAGTGAGAGAAGAGACATGACCCTTCGCTTCATTTGCAATTCATAAACCTTGACAGTTTGGTATAAAACTACGTCTTGGAGATGATCATTGTGTTTCCTCGGACTTAAAACTTCACTTGAGATAAGTCCCGGTTTTACTTTCTTTTTTTCTTTTTTTTTTTTTCATTTCTCTATTCTTTTTTTTAATCAGTTTCTGAGGCGTAAATACTGACTTGTCTCTGGTTTTAAATACAGGATAAATACAGGATCTATTCATGCATTCTGTCTGATGTCTCCCATTGATAAACTTCCTTCTTGAATATACTTTTTATTGACTTAATAGATTATCTTGGAATATATTAGCAATAAGAATTCCTTTTAATGCTCCTTCTAAAAAATTATTTTTCTTTGCATTTTAATTTTGACATGAACGTAATTAAGTTTTTTGGCGTTACCTTACCTCATCATGCTAATATGCTGTAGCGTTCAACTTAACTAATAATAAAATAATATTAATTTGTATTGAAATATTAAAAATTAATTATTTTTTATTATTTAAAAA
>KZ807499.1:13565-42482 GCA_000696205.2 Oncopeltus fasciatus | reverse complement strand
AAAAAAAAAAAAAAAAAAAAAAAAAAAAAAAAAAAAAAAAAAAAAAAAAAAAAAAAGTTAGTGAAATCATTTCAGTTTTCATTGTGGAATAAATTTATCTCTTCTCTCTTTCTGACTCTCTCTCTCTCTCTCTTCCTCCTCTCTTTCTCTCTCTCTCTCTCTAACTCTCACTCTCTCTCTCTCTCTCTCTCTCTCTCTCTTTCTAGAAGATGTCCGTTTTCTTTATTAATCCCGAAGCATAAAGTCTATGTCGATATCTCCCATAAGTTACGGCTCTTTCTCCCCCTTATCGCCACCCTCCACTACCCCTTCCTCCACCCTCGTACACCCTGAATGTCAATGGCATCCATTCGGCCCTTCCCTTATATTCCAGGAGCGGCACTCCACCTCCATAAACGGCAGCATTTCAGTTATTTATCGAAAAGTCACTTGATATTCTGCGTCCATATTGTTTGCACAAGGGTTCTTCCAATGTTCCTCTAAAGCGTCCAATGTTTTATATGTAATAATCATATGGTGCTCAAACATTCAGTTACTTTGCAATTAATTTTACAATTAATCAATGAATCAGAAAAAAAAATACATACATAAAATTTATTCCATTCAATTTTTTTTTTATCCTTCCAAGTGATACCAGTTGTGTTTAAGTTACGGTGATAACTCTTGTGATAACACAGTAAACGCGTCGAGTGCTTTATTGACACCACTAATATATTCCATTCAATATTTACAATACAATAATATTGCGAGTCTACGCAATTCTGATCAAAGAACCTATTATTTACTTTGGCTAATGATCAATTATCTAAATATAAATTGAGTACAAGTATCGTAACTTTTTTAAATTGTATTTAACCACTTTTTCAACAACTTATGGCCTTGGAGGGATGAGCTAACTAGAGATATCTACCATATTCTAAACATCTATAGTTCTGGGCAAGCTTTTGTTTCTCGATAAAAGTTTGTCCATATTGGGATTTGAACCTATAGCGACAGGATTGGGTGTCTGGAAAGGTTTTCAGTCAGGATAAGTTCATCACTAATTCCTTTGTTTAGAACTTTTTAAACAACGCTCTCCTTCCAAATAACATATAGAACAATCATACCTTTTGTAATCCGTCTTCATTGGTTTCTGCAAACCATCTTCTTTTGTCCAATGATTACAAAAGTTCTATATTCATTGGTAGATACAATAACCCTTTAGATTATTTCCTTAACATATAGAATGTCCAAAAAACTTATTTAGCTATGAAATGCAAAAAATTTAAAGTAGCCGTGTGTCACAGTTCTTACGGAATAATAAATATAATTAATATTATTATCCTACATTATCAAAACAATGCAGTTTTATCTTCAAAGAAAAAGGATTAACCATACTGGTTTTGTTATGGACTTCTCGTCGAGAACATTCTCTATTGTAAAAAAATAAACATTTTTTTGATAGATTGTTGAAATATTATTTCAATACTTGAAGAACAATTTACCCTCTTCCAGAAACGGTGAATTGATTAACTTTGGGGCCCCGGCCCCATATTTAAACACATATTAAATATATGTTTATATTTAAACATAAAATGTGGCATTGGTGCTTATTATATCAAAGGGTGGCAACCAGCTGATAAACTACATGAAGTTGTGATTCCTTAAAAGGTTAAAAAATAATAATTTCGTGCCATCAATATATTTCTTTTGATATCTGTTATACGTATAAATTAATTTATTTAACCTGTATATATATGACAAAATCTTGAGTTCAGAGTTTTTAAATATATAATATGTTTTTTTTAAATTTCTATTTATTTATTACATTCTGTTAAAATAAAAAAAAAATCTAATTTGATTACAATGAAAAATAAAGAACAAATTAAAAATAATGTTCAACGACAATCGCATGAGGAGAGGTCATGACACCACTCTGAAATATATAATATTACATTTTCTTAATTTGTATTTACAAAAGAATTTCCACTTATGGTTGTCCAAATAGGTAAACGTTTCGTGACAGTTCTCCGACTCTTTTTATACCTCGTACTCATAAATGACCCTCTCCATAAATAAACATGGACCGGAAAATATATCATTTAAATGTAATTTTTTTTTATGTCAACTACCCTAATACTTGGGGGGAGGGGGGGAGGTCGCCACTTCTTTCTCTGAGTTTTTGCACGCCCTTTGAGCTCTAATAACCGCTCAACTGTTTCAACTGGCTCAACTGGCTGGTTATGAGTCACATATTTGTACTTCAAATAATAAAACAATTAAAAACATTAAATAAAGTAAATAAATAGATAAATAAATATGCGCATAAGGGAATACAAAAAATTCTACAATTAATTTTGATAATTCTTAATTTTAATAGTTAATTTGGCTTCTGTGGAAAATTCTTTCCTCCCCGAAGGATTTCTTTGATAACTTATTATTCGATAAATAAAAATGAATGAATAACTTTGAAAATATTTATAAATTCAAATTATGTAAATTCCAAATTTCCTTCTTTGCGGGCTAAAATTTTCTTGGAACTAAATGTTATATGAAATAACACAATGGCACTTAGCAGTGGAATGATACTTTCACCAAGTAGAGAAAGTAGGTGAGAATGGTCGGAAGGGTTGGAAGGAGAGGGAATAAATGCTCTCTATGGAGGTGAGACAATAAAAAGAGGAGACAAGGATCTCTGAAGACGATACAGTTTTCCTGTTTAGGGGGTGCTGAGAGTCTCAAGACCCACCCCTGTTCCTCCAGCCCCAATTTATACCTTATCATACCTGCTACCTCTTCGCCTTCCTGTGACCTCAGCGCCTTCCTTTTCGCCCCATCTCAGAGGTAACTTTATATCTCTGTGAAGGATATTCCTTATATCCTTCAAAGATCTATGTGTGTAAAATAACAATTTAAAAGTGAAAAATTACCTCATACAAGAGAAATTTAAATTTAAGCAATCACCCACGACAATTATCCATTAAAACACACACACACACACACAATATATATAAATTAGTACTTTTTATTTCACCTTGATGAAAAGTGATTAGTTTCCCCTTAAAATATATTTCGTGTCCTACTATTGTGAGTTCTGGTCACGGTTGTAAGACATGACAGCAATCAAAAAGAATTTAACACATATAAATATTTCTTTCGTCTTTGACCATTTAGTAAAGTTACTTTTTCCCAAGCTGTCGCACATCATGTGATGACTTCTTCAGGGCTGAAAGAAAAATTTAGTAAAATAAATAAAATGTAGAAATTGTTTCTTTCCAGTTTAGCCCTGAAGAAGCCATCCCAAGATGTACGAAACTTGGCAATAAGTATTTTTACAACACGGTCAAATCCGGAAGAAGTATTTATGATTATTCCTGGACCGTGGAATCCTACGCCAACAATATATATATTTTTGTATGTCTGTGTGTGTGTGATATATCTATAAATGACAGCTTTATTGCTCTTTTTTGAATATAAATATTCATATTTTGCTAAATTTGAATATTTTGATTAAAGTTTTGATGCTAAAAAATTATACATTTATTTCTGGTTAAAAGCCTGTCCATGGTAGAACTTGAACTTGAAGCATCAAATCCCCATGACGTCGATTTCTTATTTATTTCTTAATCTTTTATCAGCTAATTAGTAAGTTTTGAGTTATTTACTTTTACAAAACTTTTCCGATTTATAAAAAAGGAACATTTTGAATAAATGAGGGTTCGTTTGCAAGAGAAAATTCACAGAAAAAAACTGAACTCATCTGACAGCGTTATATTTTGAATACAAATATATTTCTGAAATATGATTAGGATACTCATCAATAACCGTGAAAGGCTACTTGGACATATTAGGATGTTCATGTTTCCTATGTTTTGATAGTGTACCTGAAGGTTCTAGCAGTACCCTTTAAGAAATCATTTTGTAATTAATAATAAATAAAATAATTTTGATAATAGAGGCGTATTACATTAAATTAATGTATGAAAACTAACAAATCCTGATTTATTAGTTTAAATCTCAATTGAAATTTGTAAATGTGTTGTTTATTTATATTTAATATTCGTATATATTTATTTTGAAAGTAAACTTAATTAAAGAATTTCATTACTCTTAACTAATAACATTTATTTATTTGTTTCAGGTATGCAATTGGTCACTATAGAGAAATGAAAGTGAGTTTTTAAAGTATAAAATCTTATTCTTCCTCCATTTGAAGATAGATTATGAAATTTTTTAATCTATTATATATTTTACACTTAAGACTACAAATGCTTTTACTACCATTATAGTGTTAAGACATTCTGAATTGACGTAAATTAATTTTACAAAAATGCTGAAGATTTTAAAGATATTAGATTTACTTTAGTGATTCAAACATTCATGTATTTAGAAAATTTTTTAATTATGTAACGATTTTGACAACTTTCACGATGTTTGAGAAAAACTAATTGAAAGACGAGTAAGCAGTATGAATTGATAATTCGTATTGCCATGCCAGCAAAGAACTCCCTCAAAATCGATTCTATATAGTAATTAATTAGCTAAAACTTCATTGAAATCTCTTACATTCTTTAATATTTCCCGCCATGAAATCAAGCAATTCACTTTTGCACCATGACGCGAATTTAGAAAATTTTCAACAAATGTTCACCATAATATCATGATGTATCAAAATTCGGTATGTAAGTTTCTCTTTGCAAACCGATGGATGCATTTGAATTGGAAATTGGTCGGGGCAGAAGGGTGGTTTAGATAAGGACCAAATTTATGTCTTCAATGAAGTCTATATATTTCATTACTTTCAGAGATACGATATTATATTTTGGAAATAAATAAGTATATTCGAGTGTTTGTCGAGTCCTCTTATTTTTAAAGTATGTGAATAAAAGACAGTATTTTGTATTTGTTATTGTTAACTTATTTATGAATGAGTAGGAACGGATCGGGAAATAAACGTTTTCAAGGAGTATTTAGATAGCAGCAAATGATTTTGAATTCCCGAAGAAAAGTCAGGTAGGATCTGATATATTGGGAAGACATTGATTTGTGTGACTTTACCTCTGACAGGAAGCATTCCAGAAATCCCTGGAGTGTTCCTGGAGAGTGTGATCTGAATGGTTCCAGAGAGAGCCGGGATTTCGGAACTATTTTCACACAAAGGTCCCGGAGTGTCCGTCTCCTTGAGTCACCCCACTCTGACCCTTATTTTATTTATTGGAATTTTTCTTCTTCTTCCTTTTTTTCCCTCTTCTGCTTCATCCTTCCTCCGGTTCTTTCCTGGCTTTACACCCCCTCCATTTGCCGGCTGGAGGGCGGCCGTAAATCATCCTACCCCTTTCACGTCCTATTTCATCTTGTTAGTTCGTCCTGCTGGCTAACGGGAAGAGCATGTGGCACCACTCCATGCGCCGCTTCCTACAAAACACTTTATTTGTTTCAAGTGTTTTTTCAGCTCCTTCAGTTTCTATTTATTTTTGTACTTTCTGGATACTAACGAAAGATTTGTATGCTTAAATTCAATCTGTATTAGCCAATTTCCTTATAAGAAAATCAATTTTTTTTAAACATTGGCCTCTCGAGCGACCATCATGTATGAGGCTTTTAAAAATATATTCCATTCATCACCGATCTAAGTTTTTATAATAAAGGACCCACATGTGCGTGTTTATTGGAAATTAAAAAAAAAAATAATTATCTCATTTGGATGTGTTCCTTGCTGACTAAAGTCGGTCGATCGGTCACTTCAAAAATGTTTTAAACCATAATTGTTGAAAAAAAATGACAGCAATCAAAAAGAATTTAACACATATAAATATTTCTTNATATATATATATAAGTAACACATCTAAAAACATATTTTTGTGGAAGATGATAAAGAAAATAATTGTTAGGGTTGATCTACCAATTTTTTGTCACCGTTTTAGTGCCTTTTCGAACGCTACATTTTGTCAATGACTTTATCTACTAATTCAATTAAATTAGTTGTTTACGGATACTCACATAACTCACACGTAAATACACATATGTGTAGACAATTAGGTTTATATATGTGCATCTCATCTGAAATGAAAAATGGTAAATCTGCTTAGTTCATGCTTCTTCCGTGTTTCTAAGTTTTTAAATATTTATTTAATTTATTATTGTACCTGTGAATGTTCGAACCATTTATTTTTAATACTTTACATATTTACTTATAGCTTTATTATGTTATTAAATTCATGAACTAATTTCCATCGTACTCATCTTAAGAATAATGTTAATTGATATTATTGATTATTGATATTATGATATATGGGTCTGAGGGCACGCTGGGATTTCTGGGAATGAATAACAGATGGACTAAGTCATGAGATATTAATCATTAACGAATTATTATATCAAAATACATTTAAAAAAATGTTTCTCACCAATACAGGTTGGTTTATTGATGAAGAATATATATGAGTTACACAACAAAATATATCAAAAACTAGTAGTGAACCGTAAATTTGTCACTTAAACTTTTAAGTCTTAGAAGCAGTAATTAGTTGTTTTTCTGAATATAATGTGGCATACAGCTTTGAAATGTAATTTGCAAGATTATGTTCGTTACTGAACGGATTCAGAAGAATAGGAGTGGGAAATTACCTCGTGAGAATACGAAATATTTTACGTTATTAGATGATTTTTATTGGTGTTCGGCCAAGGTAGATCTAAAAAAATACAAATTTAAAAAAAATTATTAAGACGAGAAAGGACATCCTGTCCCTAAGTTCACATTTCCATGTCTTCATGATAGCCCTGAAGATGGCTTACAATGTAAGCCGAAACGTCAGCATTTACAATACTAAAAATAATTTTTTTTTCATTTGTATTTTTTAAAAATTTAACTTGATCTAACCCCAACAAAAATCATCTAATAATAATACCTACGGTCAAAAGACTCTCCAATAGAAATATTTTACGATGTAACGGAATTATAATTATATATAATTGCGACATAATAAGGATAGAAATTTTGTATTATAACACTTGTAATGTATCTTTTATCAAAATATTATTTACTTCTCTACTCCCCAACTATCCATGAACAGCTAACTGATTTCATGAATCTAACTATCAGAAATTTATCAATAGTACTATATTAGTCCAAAAGAAAAAAATTAATAATTTTTTTTTTTTCGTAAAGCAATGGTTAAAAAAAAAGAAAATAACCCTAGTCATTTTATTCTCAAGTATGATGCAAAATAAACTAATGGGGTCTAAAAATATTTTTATTTAAAACCACTCATCTTTTTTATAGTTTTAACCCAGGCTCTGTTCACCTCTAAAAAAATTTGTTTAAAAATATATTTTGGTTTAAGAGAGAGAGTAAATGCTTTGTAGGAACTCACAAAGTGCTTAAAATGGTCGCCTGGCATTTCCCACTGATGGCTTCAGATAACATGTGCGCCATTTTTTTGTCGCTTGACGTTCCCATAAACTAAACACAGCAAAAAGAAAAAATTCTTACCTGATTCTTCCATTTTAACATAGATTCCCAATCATACAACTTCCATTTATCTATTTATATTGCTCCTCTATAAATATTTATTTATTTTAAATGGTAAAAGCTTTCATTTTTTTCCCATATCTTCGAATATTTTCTTTAATTAAAATATTTCAGATAAAATTTAAAAAAATTAAAATGATGTTGAACTATTTTTCATCCACATAGTATAGCGCTAATTGTTGTCTTCGAAAAACCGTATTATGATTATAATTTTCATTAGTTTCGCCGATTTACTAGCGTGTTATTAACATTTTATAATATTTTTATATTATTTTAATTTGTTTTGTACTTATTTTAATATTTTTTATTAACAGCAAGGAACACACACCTTAACTATTGATGTGCATGATTTTCCTATTCATTTCGTTCCTATGAGCTCAGGATATGAGTAGTGGGGCTTTCGCAAAAGAAAAATATAAATTTCGTTAATTTTCGTTGGCTGTTGATATCATAGTTTAGAAAATGGTTCGGATTCAGACAATAAAAAATTGTAAACTAAAAAGTTTTTTTATAAGGAGGGGATCGTCAGGAATTTGGTAATGATTTGGTTACCCTAAAACAGTTGTCTCTCTCCCCATCATTTTCCCTGATGAAAGCCTGAAATTTAGGCCGAAACATTGGCGAAAAAACTTTTGTAGTTACAAATTATTTGATAATTCTTCAGCTCCCAAGACGGAATTCCTGACAATCCTCTCCTCATAAAGCTCGACAATCAACAAGTTACCTTCAAATTTAAAAGTTTTTATTTTTGCCCACGTTGTGGCCCGAATTTCAATATTTTTCAGGACATGAGGATACTTAAGGCAGAAAGCCACAGTGTGGGTTAATCTTTTTTTTCTGATTAATAAGAACTTTATTAGTTATTACATTTTGCACATGTTGTGCATCTTGTAATAAGCTGGTACAATAATATTATAAATAAATAAATATTTTAAATGGCGGTACTTTGCTTGATGGAGAAGCTGCCCAATAACAGTACCTCTAAATCACTATTTACAATACTCCCAGGTTTTTTTTTTTCTATATTGTTTTTATGACGTGTTGGGTATGAGAAGGTCACGCGGCCATTTCCTATTCAGGCGACTTGGTGGATAATCAGGATGGGTAATACTTTTTTGAGTTTGGGCTAAAGGATTGGGATGCATGGAAAGGGCAGAGTGGAATTAATTAAAATCCTCAGAATCATAGTTGATGCACCCTATTATGTCGCAAACTCCTTACTCCACAATGACCTTGAAATTACTTCTGTGGGTTAACATTTAGAATTCAAGTTTAATATTTGATACTTTTTTACCGAATCACGACTAATTTTTTTACTTTAAGTTTTTTAAATCTTCCTATTTTTTGAAATTTAGAAAATAAATTATTTTAGCAAATTTCTAGTTTTTTTTATTTACTTTTTACATTTCTTCATTTGAAAATATGTAAAACGTTTTTAAATGAGGATTTTAGTTGTGGCATTTAATCCCATGTTACATTTTACACAAAAAATGCAATGGAGTTAGAATAAAATAAATCTTTCGGACATAATACGATATATTCGTCATACTTGGGGGTTTAGACTGGAAGTTAAGTGCGGGGAGTAGAAGGGATTAACCAGCTAGCCTCGGTGGTGTAATGGTCTGCATACTTGCCCGTAAAGCAGGAGACTCGGGTTCGAGTCCCTGCTGAGGTAGCAAGATTTTTTTATTCTAACTCTCTTGCATTTCTTGTGTAAAAGTTTTTGTTTTCTACTAGTACAAAATACTTATTTATGGGTTACTAACTAAATTATTTAATAATAAAGCCATTTATTGAACACTTTCATCATAATTTAACCTTATTCAAAGTTGGGTTTGCTTATCAGTGAATCAGCAAATACCCTGTGATATTATTTATATCGATAGGGTTGCTCTTCAATAATCGAGATGACGGAGGAAATGCGAATCAGAAGGCCTTACAGAGTCGTAACTATATTTACGCAGATGATTTTAGTGCCCCCGGGGAGGAGAGGGTCGGCCAGGCTGTAAAAGTTTTATGACGTCATGAAATGCACGGACATTAATTCCACCCCTGACCTGAGGCAAGGACGTTCGTTTTCATCGTTCTGACATTACTGTTCGTTCTCTGGGTCAAACCGTGACTGTTTGGGGCGTGATTCTCTTCTACATGTGTAGCCGCTGCAAATTAAACTCTTAAATACATTTCTTCAGTACGGTAACCATCTTCACGGCTGATGACCATGTCGACAATGAAATGTATTGTGAGCTATTGACTCCTACATGGTTACCTATCGTTTAATGACTGTCAGTCAGACTGTAACTATTGTACACACTATTTTTATAGTTAAGACAATTACTATTGTATGTATTATGGGTGCGCGTGAGTGTTTTGTTTTCAAATGTGACCCATGGAATTGATACAAGCCCAACAATTGTCTGTTTGTTTTTTAGGAGGCCATTCAAACTTTATTCATTATTTCTCGGACTTCATACCTAGGTCATAACCTAAAATTTGGATATCAGCTACCCCACTTTAAATACTTTTTGTATTTGTTGTCTACGGACTTAAGAAGCTAAAAATAGGTTCTGTTCACAATGTGTGGGTGTGAGTAATGTCTATATCCATCCAGCTGTAAGCATGGTACAGTTTTAATATGTATATCATATATGTAGTCGGCATATGTTTNTTGAAATCCAGTAAACTACTTGTTTAATGGGATCTAATAAGATATTCTCTTTGTTTCAAAATTACGAAGTAAACTTGTGAATTTTTGGTCATCTAAAAGTTTTGATAATTCGTACAGAAAACCGGATTTGATGAAAGACTAATAAACAAAATAAAATATTCAAATAGAGTTTTTGACCGTAGAGATTGTTAGTAGATAATTTGTTGGGGTACGATCAAAGGTGATCCAAAAAAATTTAATTTAAAAAATGTATTTTTTTATCTGACATAGTCTTGAACATTTGATCCAGGGGACATTACGTCTCCTCTAGCCTTCATGATAGCCTTGAAGATAGCTTAAAATGTATGTCGCAACTTCGACAGATAATTAAAAACTACATATTTAAAAAAAAAATGTATTCTTTTTGATCAACCTTGATCCAACCCCGACAAATTTTCTGCTAAAAATTAAATATTATTTATTGCACTTGTTATAAAAAAACTTATATCAAAATTGAGTGACCGACACTCCAAATTTACCTTTACTGTTATTTTAAACTGAACACTTTGTCTTTGAATATTAAGAGGATGATATTAAAGACATACTGATGGATAATCATATAAAATCCCACGTGCATATAAATCTTGCATCACTCCTTGATTAGCAGATTCATATGGCATATCTGTCCAAGTTTAGCTCAGATAAGTGGAAGACGATCTTCGACTAGATAAAAATTTTCCATTTTCCAGAATGGAACACTGTTCCTGTTATGCCTTTTCCAGAAGCTAGATTACTCTTAAGATTTGTTCTAATATGCCATCTTCCAGCCTTTATTTCAAAATTTGACTTCAAAGACAGAATGCATTTTTCATCCCACTGATGAGAATGTCGGTTTATTTAAAATCATAACTGTCACAATAATTTGGCTTTATTTAATTCGCATAGGAATCGGACGAGCGTATTCTATTCATTATAGAAGTGGCTTTTCCTGGCTACAATAATATTTGTCGAATTAATCAAAACAGATCTTATTTGGTCTGGAATATTATTATGAAATCCAAATAGTCTATCTCTCAAATTTGATTAAACAAACTCTAATTTCAAATGGATATTATTTATAACTGTAATTATTAATAGATAAATTTAAAATATATTTTGCTGATTGAGGTCTACTTAACTTTGGCTGGTTTTATTCATGTCGTTACATAAAATCATTGAATGAAAATCATTGAAATATACATAGGCTATGTACAATTCGCTGACTCACTGATCCTTATTTCTTAGGAGCTAAAAAAGACTTTCGTGATGGTTCCAATGTGTAGTAGGAATAAATTAAAAAATAAATTTTTTTTTTTTGCTCAAATAGATTGAATAAGTATGCAGTCAAAATATAATTTATGATGCATTATGAGAACAGAACAATAAAACTGCTCATATAAGTTTTTAGGAGCAAAAAAAGTGGTTTTTTTTCATTTGCAACTTCATTAAAGGCAATAAATATAAAGGAAAAATATTTTTAAATGTCTGTAGAAAATTACTTTACTCATGAAATTTATTTTAAAATGGATCAAAAACAATGGTACTAAGCCGTATCAATAAAGTATTTAGTTATTTATGAAAATGTTAAGTAAGAGGTTTACGAATATAGCTACTATGGGTGAGCATTTCCCCCCACTCTTTCTTCCTGGCTAGCTTAGAGTGAAGCTTTATTGGTCTTTACCGTTTACGCTTATTATCCTTTCTGAATAGTGAGATAAATGTCGTACACTCTTATTTATGTCAATTTTTAATCATTATTTAAGTTAATTAATATTATTATAATCACTGATTACTCAATCCCTCTCTCTCCCTTTTTTTTTTCTTCTTCGAGCGGACAATTTTTTTTTTTTTCTAATCTCTGACCTCATTGGAAAAATGAAAAAAAAACCCGTTTCTTAGTAAAATTGTATAGCAAAATCAAAATCACCTAAAAGTTTCAGACCTTGCTTTTTGAATTAGTCGTCAAGAAGTAGAAAATATTAAATCTGAACAATGTCAAGTACATGAATAAGTTTTGGAAAGCATTATTTTAGGTTTTGGACGACATTTTTTTTTTTATAAACGATTTATATAAACCTGTTGCTTGCTAGCGTAAGGAAGAACAACAATTGCATTTTCCGGATCATCTTCAGGCGAAGAATCTATATTGATGGCCGATGGAAAGACAGTGCTGTACCTTTGAAATGCCTCCTATTAAAATCCTTTCTACAATATTTTTATGCATAGAAATTCATGAAATGCACTTAAGGTATGCAAGTTCATTAATTCTGGCAATGTTACCATAGCTCACAAGTGGAGATAAGATACACAAACTGCAACCTTCAAGACGTCCAAAAGTCAAAAATGCCGTATTGGTCAGGGACTTCAGGCAAAAATTACCTGTTGTTCCTCGGGAAGGGACGTGCAAACGATTTGAGAACATTTCTAAAATAATACTACTGACTAATATCCAAGTCCTTCCTTGCGAGGCACAATGTCCTATACATTGACTGTGATCTAAACAGTTTGAATGAAAAAATATATTCCAATTTAGGCACATTAAATACTAACAATCAGGCTTAAGGAAAGAAACATATTTACCAAAAAATGATAGCAAGTATTAATGATCCTTTATCGGGTCATATTTCTACTGAAATTGTAAAAAGTCAAGATGTGCTCTCTGTTGATGAGCTGGAGAATTCAGCTGGCTAACTTTAGCCTCACAATCATCAATTGATATTTGATGCCCCAATAATTCTTTTGCGTGATACACAGAAATGTTATCAAAGCATCAATTTTCACAGACTGCAGTTCGGGAACCTCTTGAATCCAACCAACTAGCCCTCTCGTGTCAAACGGTTACTGTTACCTTATGAGGTATATTTCACGATTGAGTAAACAAAGAGCAAGGGGAATCTCTCAAAGAGGCAGAAGTGGATTTAAGGAAAGACTGTCATTTCCTCCATGTCAGTTTTCATGTAACCTCCCCTGACAACCTGGAATACTTACAGAACAAGAAGCAAACAAAAAACAATCTTTATCAGATGATTTTAAGGAAAACGCTGATTTCTGTCCACAGCATATTGTCGTAATCCTTGGAGTAACATTACAATGTTTCACAATAGTTATATATTTTGCTTAGTTGCCTTGTAATATTTTAAATTTTATTATGACTTGTCAAACACTTGGATCTGCAGAGCAAACTCAAAAGCAGATGTTCAGCCACTCACACTGGCATTATAATAAGTCTATAAAACGTTAAGATTCTTTTAAAACTAGAATACAAATTTCTTATTGATTACTATACATTACTTATGGTAAAAAAAAATACAATCATGAAACTGACTACAATCTTAGATTTTAAAAAAAGAGAGAAATTCTCTAACTCTGCAATTTTCTTAACAATATTTTTATTATTTTCCTTTTAAAGGAACTGTTAGCACATTAATATATGTTTTTGTATTTTAGTTTGTCTATATTTTTACATAATAAAAAAAAAAGTTTCAAAGTAGGTGCCCTACATTAGATATAAGACAAACAGCAAAGGACCCAGTTAACTGCCTGCTTATTGGCAAGCATCAACTCCTGATGAGTGCATTGAACTGTGAGCGGTGTTCGAGTTCCGTATTCAGAACTCATCGAGCCCGCCCCGGACGTGATCCCAGACCTCGGTCAACCCTCGTAGCAGTGCTCACTACCCCTACCTTGGAAACCAGACATGAATCGTTGACCTTTATGAGATAACCTATTATTTTATTTTACAGATAAATTATATTATACTTTATTAATATCATTTGGTATATTTCTTCTCCATAAGTAATTTATAAAAATCGTAAAAAAATTCTGAAAAGATTTTATTAGTATTGTGGTATATTATCCCACGTAAATTTTAAACAATTAAATGCTAGGAAATAGAATAAAAAATCTAACTGTCCCAGCCAGGGCTCGAACCTGGATCTCCTGCTATCCGAGCAAGCGCGTTATCAACTTACGCAACCGGGAGAGCCAGATAACTTATTAAATTCTCAGCACTAGTGTCGGGAGTCAAACCTCCGAGAAAGACAAATATATCGTCTTGTGCTCGAAGGAGCTGACATTGTCTAGTCATACCACTTTCGTTATTTACTTTAATTTTTAATTTTATAAATACTTTTATTTATTTTTTTATTGTAGTATATTATTCCACGTAAATTTTAAATGATTAAATGCTAGGGAATATTTTAAAAAATCGCGTAAGTGGATAATGGATGGATCCTTGCACGGGTAGCAGTAGATCCAGGTTCGAACCTTGTGGTTAAGACAGTTCTATTTTTTATTCTATTCCATAGCATTTAATCGTTAAATATTCTGAATAGATTTTTCATGGAATCCTTAATTTCTAAGGCCCAATTAACAATTTTTGAAATTTTTGTCATGTCGCTTTCTGGCGGTTGGTTTTGTGAGTATGCCACAATATTGCGAACGGACAACCGTTTTACAGGAAAAAAAACCAAATCAAAAATATGTACAATTTTTCGTGAAATGAAGTGGTGTATTGGGTCGATTTTACATTCGACAAATTTAATACTTAATTTTTTTTTAATAATAGCAAAATTAATTTTAATTAATTAAGAAGAAACTGATTTTTCCCCAGCTATTAATTTATTACTCAGTTAATATTTAAATTTTATGTTTAATAAATACATCACTTTAAGAATTAATTGACATCTGCTATATAGTAACTTTTGATAAAGTTTAGTCGCGAACTCTCCAAATTTTAATAATAGTTATTATTATGACCTTTTGTGATTTGTTCCTTAGAATAAAGTACGTTACATTTCCAAAAAAAATACTTTAATGTTTAGATTTTGTTGGAAAGGGTTCCCCCGCAATATACAAAATTATTCAAGAACAAATTTTAAAATTCATCACTTTGTAGAAAGCATAGTTTCATTTCAGTTTTACATAGTGACTCAAAATTTTTCTTTTTAATACAATGAGAAAAAAATATAAAATTTTGCTAAAACAACATTTAACATACTAAGAATTTCATTCCTTTGTCACTTATGTTTTCCAAAACCTACTGGCGTTAGAATGATTGTAAATAATATTGTAAAATTTAATACAGTTTCTGTTTTAGCTAAATCCCTATTTACAAAATGCGACTTTATCAGTGGATGTATTAAAGTCGTTCGGGATTCGAGCGTGGATTTCCTCTTAAGGGGAGTTAAGAAATAAATAAAAAGTATATTGCATTACAATAATTTAGTGTAAAGGGGGATAATGATATTCTTAATCCCCGGCGAGTCTCCGCCTACCCTCGCTTGTAGAATATAAGACGGGGAATGTATTTTTAAATATAGGATGAGAGAGTGGGCAAATAAAAAGATATATTCCCCCCACCCAGTGACTCCTTCCCACTCCCCCCCCCCCACTTCGTACTCTCCCCCCTAAAGAAGACAATTTACTGTGACTGTCCCAGCGGGGTTCGATGCCGAACGAGAGAAGAATCCACACCGGTATTAACATACCCGCTCCGTATCTTATTGCGACCACCTACATGGTTTATTTTTATCAAAAACGAAAGGAATAAAACCATGAAAAGGAAAAGGCCTTCTTTATAATATTTCTGAATTAATTATTACGCGTCGTACGGACCGAGGGTTAGGGGCCTTCTCAATTAATTTTTCTCTGACGTCATAAAAAGTATTTCATAAATTTTAGATTTTATTAAAAATCAATTAAATGTAATTAAACAAATCCAATTGCGTACAGGTAAATTTGTAGCTGAGAAAAATTCTCCAAATAATGTCAAGTATAATAAACCCCAATATCTCTCTGATTCATGTTACCTTGGGTTCCATCTTGACTCTCGACTAAACTGGGGCGAACTTATTAAAATAAAACGACAAGAACTCAACAAACTCTTATACAGACTTTTAAGCAGGCGTTCACAGCTCACAACAAAAACAAACTGACTCTGTACAAGACCATAATACGACCAGTCTGGACCTACGGTACAGAACTGTGGGGTGCTGCTAAGCCTTCCAACATCCAACGAATACAATCCTTTCATACATACTAAAATCCTATCAATCCGAAGTCCTATGAATAATTGCAAACGCTCTATATTATGTGTCCAACTCTACTCTTCATTTCGACTTTACTATTCCTTTTGTCAAAGACCTTATCTCCGCCCGCTTCAAGCTCTTCCATAGTATTCCAATTTCATCCTAATCCATTAGCCCAATCTCTATCGTCGGACACTAATCCTTACAACCCTCCCAGACGACTAAAATGGAGATTGCCTCGCGATCTCTTGAGCCTTGACGCCTAAATGTATTAAGCGTAGGTTCAATTTCTAATGTATATACTATGCCATCAAATTGCAAGATGTTTCAATAACAGAATGTAATAAATAAATATTTTTGTATTTAAAAAAAATTTAACTAGGATAGGAGAACATTTTTACAAAAGGATCGCAATAGAGATGGAATTTAAAAATCTAGTCCCCAGCCTGTCCTTCCGAAGCAGCCCTATCTTTTTCTGACGTCATTTTTATTTTTTTTGAAATTTTAACTCTAGCCATTCTAATTTATATCCACTTTAATCTGGCAAAAAATGTTAGATCTGTTAGTTTGCGCTTCTCCTGCGTATCGGAATTTTCTTTTTTTTTTCTATTTATTATTAGGAAATCGAATTATTAGAAGTGGTGTTTACATGGTATCGTACAGACAACAAAAAATTTGAATTCCCTGCGGTACTTAGAAATTCGCTTACTGTGCGCAGGTCCTGCATGACGGACTTATAAATTTTCTGTTACTCTAATCGCATTTTTCTTTTTAATGTTTTAGCTTTCATTTCAACCACTTAGAGTCATGGAGGAAGGGGCTATCTACAGGTTTCCACCCTATTCTAAACATTCATGGCTAAAGACTAGTTTTTATTTATTTATAAGAGCTTGCACAGGGATTTGAACAGCTATGCTGGCACCCCCAACACATACAATAATAAATTCGGCTCACTGTCATTAAATTATTGTTGAAAAAAATATTTGTTTTTTTATTTTACTTATATTTTAAAGTAGGAGAGTTTTATTACATTATTAAATTTCTGTGATCTTCGTAAAAATGTCTGTATACTTTTTTAAAATTTACATTTTGTGTAAGGCAAACTGTCACTGTAATATTTTTGTTTTTAGATAGAAAAAATAGGCCAGTCAAAACTGTATTGACAGATATATGGTAATTAGGATACAATAAATCATTAAGACTATGCAGCTTTCTTGAAAAGTATTTATTTTATTTGCACGTGACTTGGATGTCTCCTTTCTAAGACTAAGGAAGTCATTGAAAATCTACGCTCCTTTAATGTATTTTTAATTTTAAGCAATTTATATTCCTCGCACGCCGTAGGGAAACATGCACGCTACACACGAGCCAGAACAGTCGTAAACAACCCAGAGAGTAAAAGTGTTACAGTTATTCCTGTGAGTAATGTTAGACAGAAGACCAACTGTGTATCCTGTAGGATTCATCTAATCAGACTGTATTGATACATTCAAATGAAAATCAAAGAGCCTATTTAAATACATTTAAAATGTTGAAATTTATTCAGGATAGAGTGTAATTTTTTAGATAATTTAAATCCCGTCTCTCTTTTCTCACCACTGTATTAGCAATATGCATGTCCTCCACTTCTTAAACCCACCTTATAAACCTGTCCGCTAAGACTGATTGCTGTACAAAGTGAGATGATAAAGACTTTGATAGTTTTATTTTTACTAAATAAAGTTCCTGTCAAAAGGAAACTACTTCTTGCCACAAATATAATAAAAATAAAATACATTTTATTTACACCTGTGTGTGTTCCGATACATACGTGACAGGCATCAAACTCAGCTGCATTTCCTACATTTAGTCCAGGTCTTGTAAAATATACAGCAGATTATTCTATTGAGAAAATGTCCGCCACGCAGGATTATTTAGCTTCGTCATTAATACATTTTAAATAAGAATTTTACATGGAATGATACCCCCATTCCTATAAGTAAATCCTAATATTTATAAATCCTAAACAAATGAAAATCTGAACGCAAGAGCTGCGTAAACTAAGCAGGCTTACCATATTCCTTTAAGATGAATATTAATGAAAATACACTACTAAAATGATCTTAAATTTTCAAAATAACAATGATGTGACAATGGATCGGGACGTTTCGGAGGGGATGGCTGGGGAGTACACTGTTAAATAACATCTTTATGTTTTAAAGATTAAAATTATTATTTTAATTTAATAATAATTAAATTATTATTAAATCCTCTTGTTATTTAAATTATTTATTTAAGTAACAAGAGGATCCAACCAATCAGTGACCTGCTACCTGACTACTCCAGAGACCAGCCGCCAGAACACAATATCAACCAATGGAAAGGCAGGCTTCGCCCAAGGACCGGACCGCATCGGGTTTATACACCACCTGGTGTATAAAGCATGGTATTTATATAACACCTGGATTTTAAAAACAGCTCTCATTCAGCCCTAAAGAAGCCATCACATGATGTGCGAAAGCTCGGCAACTATCAACAACTTGACACGGTCCAACCCGGAAGAAGTAACGGTCACTACATCCTTCTATTTAAATTTTGAAGATCATTTATAGTGGAGTAAATATTTAAACTATTGTTTAAAATTTACTCGTCAATTGGACTCGATGGTTCTGAAGATGACGTCCATTGAGGGGGCATATTGGAAAATCAGTCTTGACCTATTGCTCAAGGATTTAGAACACATGTTTTTAGACTTTTACTTTAATTTTGTTAGTCAAATGTAAAAAAAATGCTTTAATTCAATTGCATTTCTTAGTTAATAAGTTATTCTTAACTTTAATTTAACAGTTATTATAGTTTTCTTTATTAACACACTATATTATTCTTCCAAATGAATAATTTAGGTAGAATTAACGTAACAAACTTAATTCTATGAATTCATTTGAATTATGTGTAGGCGGCTTTGATTTTTCGCAAAGGAAATGAGTTTTACCTTTTTTTTTTTTTTTTTTTTACCTCATTGGGTTGGCTATTTTTGTTTTTAGTTCGGTAAAACTTTTTCTGTATAGAATTACAGATCTTAAGCATTCCTCTTCATCAGGCGGTGTCGTTGAGTCTAAGCGGCAACAGTGATAATGTATTCTATTCCCTTATACTGAGGGGATCTTAAAGGGGGAAAATAAAAATAAAATCTTAAAAAGAGAAGGAGAGAAAGAAAAAATATCCGAGAATACATAATGAATTACATAAAATGTCTTGAGGGGCGCGTCACGCTATCAGATCCGTCGGAACGCCATGCCCCCTAGCTCACAACCTGTTTTTGCTGGAGTCGGCGTAGAAGGCTGGAGCCCCCTGGAGGCGGGGTTAATAAATCAGCATTAGTCCGCTTCTATGGGCTCATCTAGACGTCTGGATATGGTGGGGAAGATCCAGGGAAATGCCACTGAATCCCTCCATTCCAGGCACAACGGGGGTGATTCTTACTGAATTTTTTATATATTTAATCGCCACTTAGGCTTTGGTAGTTCTGCCCAGATATGATCTCTGATTAGTACTTATAGGCCCTCTTCAAACTCCACTACCTACTACCTCTTCCCCCCCCCCCTTTAATATTTGACTTTTTAAATACAAATGTTCTAGTTGCCACATTTGTGAGAACATTCTGAGATCTCTTAGATTTTTTAATGGTCCATAATTTTGTAGTATAGTGCAATAACTCTACAAGATTCGAAGTTCTGTGTTTGATGGCAGTTGTTAATTGTTTTGATAATCTTTTAGAAGATTCCCCTTAAGGAAATCAAGCTATTCACAAAAAATCAAGCTTGTAACTTTGGAAATATTTCTTCAAAAGCCTCACTGAAAAAAATTAAATAGATTTCCCATGTTTCATTAAAGATTGACATAAATAAAAAAAAATAACACATTTTATCTTATAAGCCGAAATATGTATCAGTATAAAATTCGTAAATATGGCCCCATTATAAAATCATTTCATAAAAATTTTATAGATCATAAATGTTAGAAAATGACATTTTATGTTATATATTAAATCTCCATCAGAAATTTCGGCATCTAAAGACCTTCTCCTTTATCCGATATCAACAAAAATGAATTCATTAAAATGACTGAGGTCAGTCATCTCAGTCATGGAAATGTGAACTTAGGGACAGGACGTCCTCTCTCGTCTTCATGGTAGCCCTGAAGATGGCTTACAATGGAAGCCGAAACGTCGGCAGATAATCTTTTAAAAAATACACTTTTTTTTAAATTTTTTTTTACTTTTTTTTTTGGATCTACCTTGACCGAACTCCAACTAAAATCATCTAAGAGAAAAAAAAATAAAAAAAATTCCTGAGAACGATCTGAATAAGCTATATTTCGTTAAATCTATTAAAATGAATTTTTGAACAATATCCACCAGTTTTCACACATATTATTTATTAGATGAATCACCTGATTGCCTTTCCTTTATTACACGAATATGATATTAAAACATTTTCTTTCAAAACCATTTTTGTTGTAATAATTATATTTCTATTGATACATAAAAGAAGAAATGGAATATAAGAGGAATACGTTATAAATACAGGTTGATTTAGGCTCCACATACTAGTAACCTTCTTGAGGGGAGTACAGGAGAAAATAGGGCGAAAAATGCGTGAAAGTTAGCCCTCCCTGAGGGCTCTGAGGGGTATTTCGGAGGTGGGGCGGTTTACAGCGCATCATATTTTGCAAAGGGGCGAGGAGAGACAGAAATTTGCATAAATTTACAAAAAGGTGGTCGTTGTCTTGGTAACACTGGGGGTTTGCTGGGGTGAGTCGGTGGCTGAAGGCAATATCCTCTACGTCCTGTCGAGCGTAAATCAAAAAAGATTTCACCACATTTTTCTCATTACTTCCTATTTCCTCTAGTCCTATAAGGAACATCCATGATACAAAATATTTTTTTATGTAAAATTTATCAATTTCAAGTTATAAGTTTATTTAGTAATCTAGCGCAAACTGTGGTTAGTTGACCGTTGAGGCAGTGAGGATGTTGTAGATGGGTTTCCTAATTTTTTTATATAAAAAAAAAATTTTTATTAATATAAACCAGTTTTAACAGTCTTAGATGCTTGATAAACACTCAAAAAAATTAAAATACATCACAAATATATCAATAAAATTAATTTCAAGATGAGCTAGAATTTCTTATATGGCATTAAACATAATGATAATGGCATTAAACATAACACTAAGCCTTAAATGGAGTATTGATAGAAGATAATCCTTAACTGAAAGGTTTAATTTAGAACATTTAAAATATGAATTTCTGGCAATTTTTATGACTAAAATAAATAACTTTTTTTTTTTCAATTAATTAATCTGATATTTCGATAATAATCATTAACATGTCTTGTGGCGGTTATTACATGTACGGTCATGCTCGCCTTGAACTTGATTGGTCTGCAAGCTAAAATACACTAGTGAGTGAAGTTTATTAGTGGTCAAAAGGTATGCCGGTGTTTGGAATTGTTCCAAAAAGCACCGATTTATCAATTGTTTTCATCCTAAATACAGGTGTATTCTAAAGAATCCAGTCTTCGTCCTACAAAATGTCTTTGGGAATATTAATTGAAAGCTAATGTTCCATCACGTCAGTTCTCTTTGCTAATTGATTAAACAATATTGTAATCATCTACAGTTTTTTTTTCATTTGACTCCACTTCGGAAATTGATATATTTATTATAATTACCCTCCTTTCGTAGAAGGGTTTCAAATGTGGATTATAGCTTTAATTATGAAAATTTTTGGAGATTTTTTTCCTTAAACACTTTATTTAGAAATTACATCCTGCACAGCGTGCATCTTGCAATGTGCTCTCAAAGTATATAATAAATATATACTATTTACCTTTTCTTCTTCCGGGTTGGACCCTGTCAGGTTGTTGATATTCCGAGCTTTCGTGTATCATGTGATGGCTTCTTCAGGGCAGAAAAGAGAATGAACCCGGAAGAAGAAACGGTAAATGCATCTGACGACNCTCATTAATAAATAAAAAAATAATTATTTAAAAAAAATTAAATTAGCGTGTATTTCGCTTGGTGGAGAAGCTGCCCAATGGCAGTACTCCTAAAGCACTATTTACAATTGTTTGTTTTATTGTTGTTGTTTTTTAAATTCTTATTAGAAAGTGTTGGCAATGAGGTGGTCACGCAGCCTATTCAGGCGGCGTGGGAGGTAATTAGGATGGGTAATACTAGATAGAGTTTGGGCTAGAGGATTGGGATCCATGGAAAGGCCAGAGTGGAACTTATTAAAACGGGTTGTTGTGATAATGCCTTTTACAAAAGGGATTTTAAGGTCATTGTGGAGTAAGGAGTTTGCGACGTAATAGGGTGCATCAACTATGATTCTTAGGATTTTGGATTGGAAGGACTGTACTTTAGAGAATAAGTGAAATATTTAACAGGTTGAGAAAAAATATAACAATATATCAAAGGGCGGTGAAAGACTTTGATTGGTGCTTCGTCCTACTTGCAAAAAAGCAACAAAAAAAAACTTCCTGCTAAGGACATTTTATCACCACTAAAGTACATACAGAAATTAGTTATTTTACTTGTTCTAAAAGTCAAATAAATTTATAAAAAGTAAGTAACGAAAAGTTTGTTTATCTACAAATAATAAGTATTATGTATCAAATAATTAAAAAATAAATTATGCTTATGTCTGGTATTGTACAAAATATTTGTTGTTTATTATGTAGCTATCCAATCTGATTCTCAAAAAATACTGTTACAATTGTTAAATAGCAATAATTAGTAATAATTATACACTTCCAGCTAATTGTGATTAATTATTTTTTATATCTACAACACACTAATAAAGGAAGTAGTTAAATAAAACCCGAATAACTTAATAAAAAAAATGCATCTAAACACCTGTTTTACTTCTCGTTCTAATTCTGTAGCTAAAATTAAAAAAATAAAATAAAAAATTTTTACACTTCTCCAGGCTGGTCATAATTTCTATAAATTGAGCAATAATTTTCTGAAATCTCCGACTCATTTTTGGTTCTTTTTTTTTTTTTTATGTAAGATTGGACAAGAAGATGGTGGTTTTACAAAATATACGTTGTTCGCCATTAGAAGTAAGATTTTACTGGGTTTCCATGTCAAAGAACATACCATATTCTTCTCCTATTCGCCTGCTATTCCTCCCCCAATATATAATTTTTAGCATACCGTATCCCCCTGCTTCGTATGCATCAAACATCAAGGCGTTTTTTATTGCCTAACCTTGCAACGTGACCTGCCTGCTTCAGTCACCTGAGCCAGAGCTCTTACGATAAGGTAAGCACGGCCGTCCACACCAGTTTTTCTGAAGTATTTTAATTATTTATTACAAATTTATTTGTTAAACTTTATTAATCATTGCTTACATTATTAATTCAACTAAAACATTTTACAAAAATTTAATATTTTGAGGCAAATATTCCTTATGTTGGAATTAGAATTTAATTAAACTCCTATTACACAACTTAGGTTCACGTTACTCTTAAATAACCCTTGTTCTTATACCAGACTTGGGACTTCAACCTAGATTCCTTGCGCTAGAGCCATGCACTAATATGTAAATATTTGATTATTATATTAAATTGTTATCTGTCATTTAATTAATGTATTATTTTTCTTTTAATAACAATTTGGTAGTAATTGCAAATTTTATTTAATATTTTGTTTTTAATTTTGTAAAAATTTTAGTCCTTCAGTGCAATTGATCATAATTTAAAAGATCTTTGTTCGAAAAACTTTCCTATTCCTTTGAAAATTCTCATTCAAGCGATAAGGCTTGAATTGTGTTTCACTTACAGCATCATTCATAAATTGAAATATAAGAATTTATCTTAGATCTCTTTAATAACTTTATTTGGATTATAAATTTTGCCCACTAAGCCCCACATTAGTATTTTTATTTCAACCGAAAATTAATTATTCTAATATATTGTTATGAAACTCTTAAAAAACTAAGTTGGTTTCTATATCATAAAAATAAAAGAGCCCGCCTTTAATGCTCGACATTAAATTCTCAAATGTCTTTCTCAATATGCGTTTTTTATTTATTTTTTAACGATTACAATGTATAAATGATAAAAAAATCACATTTTACACCTTTTTTTGTTCACATTTTTTAAAATTACACTAATAATAACAAAAATATTAAGATTTTTAATTGTGCCCTCACCCTAAACCTACTTTCCCTCAGACATTAACAAACCCACCCAATGGATAGCAAAAATTTCGTTTAANTTTTTTTTTATTCCAAAAGTGATTAGGTATTTTTGTTGATCTATCGGGCGTAAATATTATATAAACCGAATAAAAATTTACATATTGTAACGAAATAATTACTAAAATATATCTTCATTTAAACAGTAATATTGCGTAGTATTGCAGCTTTAAGGGTGATGAGGGGAAGAATGGGGGGTTAATATAAATAATTTAAAAACATCTTGTAAATTTTAAATACTATTATTTTCAATTAAACACAGTATATCTTTCCCATTAGATGAGTTTAGTTGGAGTTTGGTCAAGGTAGATCCAAAAAAATACAAATTTAAAAAAAAAAAATTTTTTAAAAGATTATCTGCAAACGTTTCAGCTTACATTCTAAGCTATCTTTAGGGCTGTAGAATATCTTTGCGCTCAACTTTAAAATGAATGTGCCTAAATATATTCAATGAACTACATTATTTTGCTTATCAGAATCGGGGGTTTACCAGATTTATTTGTACGGTTTAGCAGTCGTAGACTTTAGTTAAACTGATCATTAGTAACACATTGTGTAAAACTATTTTATTTAAAAATTCAAATTTCTTTTTTTTATATGCGAAATTCTTTCAAAGTTAATCAAGTATCTACTATCTTAATGATTAGTTGGAATTATTTTATTTACATAATATTCAATAATAAAGCAAAAAAATTCGCTTTGCTTACGCGGATTCTTTGTGAAAAACTCTCTGGAACCTTACAGTTGTTGTTGATTCGTCTAGATAACATTGTATAAATAGTATATATCTATTAGAAAAAAAAATTATTCTCTTCCTGGGATCTATCTAAATAGTGGATTTAATATATAATAATACCTCGGTAATATTCTAGTCTTTATCTAGAAATATGTATATATTTAATGGTTATTTTTGTAGGTTCAAAAATACGAGTACTAATGAACATTATATCTGAACAAAATATCTCGATTGAGATTAATACAACACATATTTAAGATGTTAAAAACTTGGCGCTCAGTGAAAGAAGAATAAATGCGGCAATTTAATTTAACCTTATCATATTTATCAAAAGCAACATCATAATCATCCGTAAGAAATTTTTAACCTTAGCACATATTTTTTAAATTTTAAACGTAAAAAACTTGAATTATTTTCTGCATGTCTTTAGGGCTGATTCATTCTTTATCAAAAGAAATATTTTGTATGCAAGTTTGATAATAATCATCTGTTTCAGAGACAGACGGTCAGTCCAATGCATGTATCGCTCTTCTCTAAAGGTCGGCTTTTTTCCTCTCCTTCAACTTTTGTGTGTGTGTCTGTGTGTGTGCCAGCCTCGGGCCTTCGCCTCCTGGCTCCCGCACCCGGCCCCCGCCCCGTACACAGGAGTCCCCCCACGGCGGCCATATTGGACTATCGATCCCCCCCCCCTTCCTCGACACACAGCTCCTGGGAGACGGGACCTCTCGCTTTTCCCCAAGGGGAACGGCCGTCTCCCAGGAGCTGTGTTAAGGTCACCTCTTACGAATCATTTCACACAATCTTCCCTCCCTCCCCCTTGGCTCTCTCTCACGTGTTCTCTCCTAACTCAACCTTCCCTCGCTCAACCCCTATCCCTTAACCCCCTCCCCCACCCCCTGGCATTTCCATGTACACTTATCAATCTCCTCATGGTGTACAAGAGTGCACACTCCATCCACAGTCAATTCCGTCCCTCGCGCCCTCTCATTTCTCTCTCTCTCTCTTTATTTTTCTTCCTCTCTCTTTCAGTTTCACTCTCTCTTTATCATCTAAGATACTTTTCTTTTCATGATATTACAGACTTTTAGTTTTTCCTAGAGACAGAAGTTTTCCTAACGACCTCCTAAACGGTTATATTATATTAATATTTTACATATAGTAAATATAATTATAAGTAATTTACGTATAGTAACTAAGTAAATATTCAAATATATCTTCACTTGAACAGTAATATTGCATTTTCAGGGGAGGGGGTTAATTAAAAAACTAACAATCGTTTAAAATCATTTTGTACATTTCAAGTACCATCATTTTCATTAAAACACAGTATAACTTTGCGCTCAATTATAATTATACCACATTATATTTAATAAAACTATGCGTTATATACATATATATATATATATATATAATGAAACACACAGCATATTTTATCATTATAATCGTGAGTCATTGTGTTTATTATTGGTGCATCAAAATAATACTTTGACTAAACCCCAACAAAAAAACATCTAACCATAATATTGATGGTAAGAAGAACAACTCTATATTTGAACTTTTGAATAATTTATAATGTATATTAATAATATAACATATTTGTAAACAACCCAGAGAGNCATATTTAATTATTTTAATAATAAATGTTGGTTACTGTATTTTAAATTTCTACTTAGATAATGCAATGAACCAAGATCCCATTGTTATTTAAACTGTAAATAAATAGTTTTTTACATTTTTTTATACAAATTCAAATTAAAAATGACCCAGCTAAAACTTTTTTATTTTTGCTGAGAGAGAAAAGAGGATCTCTTCTGAAAGCAAAGGAGCTCTGATGATGTAAGCTGTGATTTTCGAGAGCAGCTAAGCCCAAATAAAAGCTAAAAAAATTTTTATATTTCATTATACTTCGGAATTCATTGAATTATTATAATTGTTTATCTGAATCTCGAAGCTAAAAATCTTCCTTGCACATTGATATAGGGGCCAAAATATTTAGATTTTTGGGTTATAATTCAAAATAGCAATTTTAAATAAAATGTGTGTGTATTGTAATTGACAGCGAAAATAGGACTATCTAAATTAGGGGGTTCACCTAAAACCCAAAATTGTTCCAAAGAATTATCGGACCCAATTTTGTTTTAAATGAGACATTACCGACGTGCTATAACATTAGCAGTGTTTTTCTATAGACCAATAAAATTGCATTATTTCATGTAGAGTTTGACCAGAAATCCCGCCACTTAACCCATACACATGTTAAAAAATAATGTATGCCCTATCTGTCGTTTCATTGTAATATATGTAAATCAATAAGTAGCATTAAAATAGCTATATAAAAAAAGTACTTGAAAATTTTGTTAATTTTATTGAAGTGATTTTTTTTTATTCCAAAAGTGATTAGGTATTTTTGTTGATCTATCGGGCGTAAATATTATATAAACCGAATAAAAATTTACATATTGTAACGAAATAATTACTAAAATATATCTTCATTTAAACAGTAATATTGCGTAGTATTGCAGCTTTAAGGGTGATGAGGGGAAGAATGGGGGGTTAATATAAATAATTTAAAAACATCTTGTAAATTTTAAATACTATTATTTTCAATTAAACACAGTATATCTTTCCCATTAGATGAGTTTAGTTGGAGTTTGGTCAAGGTAGATCCAAAAAAATACAAATTTAAAAAAAAAAAATTTTTTAAAAGATTATCTGCAAACGTTTCAGCTTACATTCTAAGCTATCTTTAGGGCTGTAGAATATCTTTGCGCTCAACTTTAAAATGAATGTGCCTAAATATATTCAATGAACTACATTATTTTGCTTATCAGAATCGGGGGTTTACCAGATTTATTTGTACGGTTTAGCAGTCGTAGACTTTAGTTAAACTGATCATTAGTAACACATTGTGTAAAACTATTTTATTTAAAAATTCAAATTTCTTTTTTTTATATGCGAAATTCTTTCAAAGTTAATCAAGTATCTACTATCTTAATGATTAGTTGGAATTATTTTATTTACATAATATTCAATAATAAAGCAAAAAAATTCGCTTTGCTTACGCGGATTCTTTGTGAAAAACTCTCTGCAAAATGAGATATTTATTAGCAAAATTCAAAATAAAAAGCTAGAGAGAGTCTAACAGCTTAATATAAATTTAAAAAAATTATCCAGGCTATACCAAATGGCTTGACATGTAATAATGGGAAAATTTTAATCTTATCTTCAACCCATTAGTAACAATTAGCGTATTTAAATTTGTCATAAAAGTAGACCGTTAATTGAATGGGAACGCTTAGTTTCTTTAATTGCCCCATGAGAAGTTTTCTCAAGCTGAATTGTAGAGTGGCAGATTTTTTTTTTTTTTTTTTCAATTAAACTCTTGTTAAAGATTTTTATGCTCCTGCGAAAAATGTAGATGTTGAGTGTTAACAGCCACTTGAGCGCGGGAATTGCATTCTTAGCACGTTCAATCTCTCAAAATTAATCTTAAGAGAACTCCATGAAGGATCGTGATTCAAGACATATGCCAGGTCTAGGCGTAAGCGCCATGTCAGTAAGTAAATCACTGTCGGAAATGTAATCCATACGTACCCCGAAATTTCGATTTATTTTAGTTTATTTTCTATCTGAAAAATCCGAAAATCGAATAATTAAATCACTGTAAATAATACCACTCTAGTTTATAATAAAAATGGTTATTAAATT
>KZ807498.1:382814-410118 GCA_000696205.2 Oncopeltus fasciatus | reverse complement strand
ACAATTAATGAGAGGGAATAGAATAAAAAAATCTATCTGTCCCAGCCAGGAATCGAACCTGGATCTCCTGCTATACCGGCCCGGATAGCAGGAGATCTAGGTTCGATTCCTGGCTGGGACAGATAGATTTTTTTTTTATTCTATTCCCTCTCATTAATTGTTTAAAATTTACGTGGGACAATAAACCACAACCAAATAAATATTTATAAAGAATCTATTCTCTATACATTTTTGTCATTTTCAAACTGTTAGTTTGGTGGAAATGTTATCACCTATTCAATTTCTTCTCCTCTAAATTAGTTTTCCCCTTAGGTTATTATCACCTACGAGAGTAGGGTTCTTACTAAGAATTCAAACAATATTTTTCGTAAGAATTTTAAGATATTGAGTTTGGTTTCTCATATGTTGACATCCATAAGTATTTTCTTAATGTGTTAGGGTGTTTTATGTTATAGAATGCAAAAATTTTAATTTACCATTTTAAAACTTTTTCTTCCCTTAATTTCGTTTATTAAGTAACGATATAATTGAAATAAACTGTTTCTTATTTGGTAATCATCTAAACTTTCCATTAAGTTCAGTTAATGGATGAAATTTGTTTTCTGCGTATTGTTTTTGCCATTAATTTAAAAATAACAAGCGTCAGGGACAGTTTTTTTTTATTGGACTGTAATTTCAGCTTCATGTATGTAGAATTGGCGAAGAATATAAAGTATGAAATATCAAATGTATTGTTTTTACTCGTCATGGATAATAATAACATGAAATATTTAAATGTTTTCATTGTGTTGTTTTCAAGACTGTAGTAATGATATATTAAATGAACAAAGGCTGTTATTATGTGAGAACTACCTCTTTGGCCTCCAGGCCAGCTCGTCAGTGAGGAAATAATGAGTTTTGGTGTTGTAGCACCCTGTGAGCCGAAGGAACAGTTTTGGTCTCCCAATTCTGGCGTCATGGGTTCAAATCCCGCGCTGGCCAAGCTATTCAACAAAACGGATATCCAAAACCACCTAAGCCCTAAGTATAGTGTAATCATCAATCTCATACTTCAGTATAGTTACTGTAGTATTGTAGGTTGTTGTTATTTCAATATAATTTCAGTACATTACTTTATATAAAGTTTTTTTTTTTTTNTGGATCTACTTATAGACATTATATGCTAACTTCTTTTTCCTGTTTTACTCATATCTTATTTAAAAAAAATTGTTTTGTTAGTTATATCTGTGTAGTTGATACTTATATGTATTGTATAATAATATATTAAATTAATTTATGTGTAACAATCCTGACATTTTTAAAAAGTTTGTGTGGGCCTTTAACGAAGGTTGTAAATCTCTTTGTTAGTATTGTTTATTTTCATTTTACGTTAACTTTGATGAACATTTTCTTTTTCTGGGGTATACGAGGCGTTCTATGCTGTTTGTTAGTTTGAATTAAGGTGTCCAGCAAATTTGCAACTACATTTCATACTATAAGTTATATGTATCGGCTTTTAAAGAGATATTTTCAGAAGTGATATGAAGGGCGAGGGAGCTGAATCCTGTGCCGAATTTCACTTCACCATGTGTGTGTGAGTTAGGGCGACAGAGAATCACAGTACACCAGCGATGGTGATTTCCTGTATGGACGAGCACCTCAGAAGGTGATATTTCCTTCTGTACTATGTGTGACTTAACAGAAACGCCGCCCTACGAAGTTCATGGTTCCCTTACTTTGTGACCTTTTGTGCTACTCAGCCACGTTTTTTATAGTCCTACTCGCCTGTTTTCTTTTTTTTTAGCTTAAAGGAGTATGAGGCTTTTCTTCTATATTTATTTATTTCTAGACTTTTAGGCTTATAAAAAAAAAATTCATTGTTTTAATTTTAACGTATTTGATATAAAATTTACAGAACCACTCATGCCTTTGTTAAGAACTCAGTTATCTGTTGTTATTTGGAAAGAATAATTTCTAGTCTTTATTTATTTTTATTTTAAAGAAATCAATGCAGACAACGGTATAGTTCTTTTCTCTTTTAGGTATAGTTTCTTTACAAATATTGTATTAGTTGTGGTATTTAATCCCACATTAATTTTATACAATAAATGCAAGGGAATAGAATAAAAAAATTCTACTACCTCAGCCGGGACTCGAACCCGAAATTGGTTATATTTCGTTGAAATCTGATAAGCAAAAAAGGGGTTTGTTAGGGGATTAAAAGTTGATACCTTCGTTGTTATTGGAGTCAGGAAAAATTTCAAAGAGCACAATGGTTCCATTGTTGCTTAACTAAATTAAAATGAAATTAAATTTATTACAGCTCATCAATTCATCATGAATTACCCACTTTCTTACAACGAAGTTTAGAATTGGTATAATTCTATTTTTTAGTAGGATGTTAAAACTACAATAGTTTATACGCCATAGTTGGTATACCTGGTTCGTTTAAGCTAAATGGGGATTTAAGCCCCGCTTTCAGGTATACAGACGACTCGCTGAGCTAGATATTAATTAGTTTTCATGGTAAATATTAACTGATGAAAATTAAATATTTATTTTGAGCTATCTGGAGACTTGGGTAAACGGGATATCCCCATACGGTAGACGCTTATCATTCACAAGCACACTTCCTCAACTGGAATACTTAAAGGCAGAGGTAGAGGATGTCGGGCTAATATTGCTTATCTATAATTCCCAAATTTGTTGAACTTCACTATTAAATGTTTGTTATTTCATTTTCTATCTCAAAATAACTAGAAGAAATGCTGCATCCAATTTTATCCAAGGTAGTATTACTTTTAAATAATGTGTTTAAGATACAAATACACACACGAAGTTCACAAGTTGGGCTTTGTTTACAAACTGTTGAACGGATTAGTTTATAGATGAAATTTATTAGGGGATGAAGTAGTGAGTCTAAAATGAGCTATGTCTAAGTTATTTTGTTTTTTAATTTTAATAGGCGCTTCGAATACCAGGGTCATTAGCGCGTTCTAGGCTATTGTTAGTGTTATGGAAAAAAAAAATGAAACGTTAAGGGCGTAAAATTAAACTTTTAAACATTTATGCCTTATATATAAGGAAGATAGTGATAGTAATAAATAGGGTGGGTTAGGTTCACTTCTTCCTCCCAGATCGTCTCAGGTCCTGCCTCAAAATCACCTTTTTCCTTCGCTTTCCTCTTCGACTGATATGATTAAATTTGTCATTATATCCATCTTAAAAAGGTAATTATAGTTTGGTTACGCCGTTTCTGGCTTTTTGATTTTTGGATTTTGAAGAGCACGTCCTTTGTCCTTGAGGCATCTGGTCTGCTTGGCCTCTATCCGAAACGTTTCCTGTGTTTGTTCCCTCTGAATACCTCGCACACAGATGTCGAGGTAGTTCTTATCGCGTACGGGAAAGTTTTCCTCTCTATCTCTGTGCCAGGGTTTCCCGGAGGGGTTTTGCTCGTTGGAAATTCTAGGCGTATGAGCATTTACGGCTAAGTGATTACGAACGACTTGATTAGCTGGAACATTATACTGACGCGTTGGTTACCCTGCCGTCGTGTGGGTTCTGTCTTAATAGCTGTGATCATTCTTGCTCCATTACCATTCCCCCATCTTGTGGGGGGGGGGGGGGGCACCGCATCATGATTATGATGGCTTCTGGTGACTGTTCTTGCGTTCTCTTTCTCTATCTCCTGTCCCTGTTATTATGTGAGAACTACCTCTTTGGCCTCCAGGCCAGCTCGTCAGTGAGGAAATAATGAGTTCTGGTGTTATAGCACCCTGTGAGCCGAAGGAACAGTTTTGAACTCCCAATTCTGGCGTCAAGGGTTCAAATCCCGCGCTGGCCAAGCTATTCAACAAAACGGATATCTAAAACCACCTAAGCCCTAAGTATAGTGTAATAATCGATCCCATACTTTAGTATAGTTAATGTAGTATTGTAGGTTGTTGTTATTTCAATATAATTTCAGTACATTACTTTATATAAAGTTTTTTTTTTTTTCCTTTTCTGTACTCTTTATTTATTTCATATCTTTATTTATAATGCATGAACTTACAACTGTTTTCCTATGATAACCAGATCAAAGTCAATTCACTATTGAAATATGTATGAATTTAATTTGTTTTATTTTTATCTTTTAAAAGCCAGCGTGAATTTTTAATATAGAGATGTTGTATTTANGCATTTAAATTTTAATAAATATTAAATATTAATATTTATTGGGATTAAATACTTTATTATTTATAATAATAGATTTATAATTCATATTTTTGGTTTTCCTTGTATCTGCAAAGTTTATCCTGTGAATATATGGTTTGTGTTTGGAAGAGAACGCGAGTCTAAGCAAATATGACTCCAATGTGTTTGTCATTCATGAATGAGCTACTCCGAGCGCCCGAATCGGATTTCCTGATGAAGTACCTTTAACTCCTAGACGGCTGTCCATCTCGTGTAGTTTTCCTGGACAAACATAGTAATACATAATTTTATGTTCTCATCAATTTTCTCTATTTTTACCCCAATTAGATGTTTTACATATTCAATTTTATTTTTCAATAACTGTATTATAAATATTTTATTGAAAAATGCGTTTTACGATGGATTGCAATAGGTTAAGAAATAAACTGTACTGGGATAATTTGCATATTTTAAATAAATGTGTAACTAAGGTTAAGTAATAATGAATCATAAGTTTACTGAAATACGTATTTATGTGCTTATCTATAATGTGACTCTACTGTCTACAGCAATATTGTGAATATTATATATGTTGCTTGCTGCTTCTCTCCACGTGTTTTAGATCTAGTGACTATCCTGTTGTTGTGTTTGTCTGTTCTTGGGCACTCCTGGGACGTGCTGTTAAGGTCGTCAGCGCCGAGTCGTTGCTATTCAGCTTTTGTATCTCTTTCTTGTTCCTTTTCCTCGTTCCGTGAATATTTGAGGACACATTCTTTTTAATCTCTCAGAGCGGCTTGTGCCCAAGAAACGTGTTTAACGAGCGACACCTGAAATGTACCAGTGCTTGAATGGATTACACCTGGGGTCCTGCTGAGCCTGGTGTCGGGGAATTTGCCGATGAGACAGTGGATAGATATGTTAATGAAATGTTTAGCCCGATAAGGTTGTTGATTGCCAGGGCTCTGTTTGTTATATAAGATATTTACAAGTATATACTGAGTAGTAGGCCCCGTAATTAGCAATGGCAGGTTACTGATTTATGACGAATATTAGTTAAATGTTATTACATTTTGTATCGAATATAATTTTATTGCAAGCCCTATAATAACTGTTTTTTAGAAAAAAAATATATATCAGTTGTTTTAAAAATAATTCATGCCCATTTTGTGAAGTTAGCTATGTTAAACGTCAACTAATCACCTCTATGTATTTGTGTATTTTTATCTCTTGGCGGTACTACTATAATAACAACAAAGAATAATATAGGTTACCTGTTAAATGTGGCCGACGCCATCGGAAGCATGACGACATGAACGGGAATGAAGATAGTTGCTAAATATTTGATGCAACACTGCACAAGTGTCAATCAAATAAGACATACCCAATTACCCGTGACGAACACCACGTTTGACGTCTTTTAAGGGATGTAAATATTTTGCTTTTTTTCGGCCTCTTGCATCAGCAGTTATTTTAATAACTCTATTTTATTTTGCTGTCATCACAGTGTGGTATACTTTCGTCAATATTTTTTATCAACTAATGGTAAGGAGAAATTCACAGTGAGAGCAAATGGAAAATTACTTTTTTTTTTAAATTTGTTAGCCACCCTTTCAACCACTTTGGGTAGGGGGGGGGGGATGTCTGAAGATTGCCATTCAATTTTAATCATCCATTTCTTTATATTTATCAATGAAGTAGGGGAATGCATTTACGCAGATCCATTACATGGATACTGTGGGACTCCTGTTATGCTGGAGACAATCCACTAAACCTGGCCGAGTATCCATTGCCCAATTAGCATCCTTTATTCGGGATTGCGTCTAGCTCCTGGTCTTATCTATAGGTCTCACGAATAAATAAGCTTTTAAATATTTCATAAAAGCTTGCCCAGAGCATGATTTGAACCCGCAGCGCCAGGATTGCTAGACTCGTTCGGATCCCTTGAGCTACTCTGTCGCCCCTGTATATATCGTTATTAGTGGGAGAATCGGAATTGGATATCAATTTGGGTGACCTAATGTGTGTAAAATGTACCTTTTTATATTCAGATTCTTGAAAAGAGGGACTGTGTTATGACATTCTTTTATGAGGTTCTTATATTTTATATTTTAAATCTTTTCTTTTCCACGCATTTTCAGTTCAAGAGAATATTGCAGAATGTAGTCTCCATGACCTCTTATTACGCATCTTTTTAGTACAAAATGCTTCGTTCGAGAGCAATATTTTTATAACAATTTATTTTAGTTAAAATATTACGATAGAGGTTCGCACCTCAATTTAGCTTTAGAATGAACTTTCAGAGCGGATCAAAGAAGCCAAACGATAAGAGGCTAATTAAGAAAACATTTATTTGCAGCATTACATTTTCACTGCCCAGAAAGGGGCTTGGAGATTGAAATGAAAAAGAAAAATGGCAGGCAGCCCATATGTCACAAGTTCTTGATAAAAAGTCATATATGTCTGTGTTTCTTTTGTGTTTTGTTTTGTTAACCGTACGTAAACTGACCATCCGACTGAAACATCCACCTGTTATTGAAAGTATAAATGAGGGGAAGTCATCTTTTAACTACATTATTGTTTTCAAATAGAAGTGTTGGATTGATTTTTAGTCAGGCATCTAAAACTCACAAAACACACAAACAAACAAAAAAAAAAAGTAATTTAATTGAGAAGAGTATCGGGGAAGTGATAGCTGTTTTTAAAAACGATGGATGTTCAAGTTAAATCACCTATTGACGAGATTTTCACACTACCATTTTTGCAGTTTGTAAGTAAGAGTTTAAATCACTCGAGTTATAATTGTCCTTTGCAAATGATTCAATTTGCCTTACATGATCCTATTGTATTAGCGTAAAATGTGTACTTTTAAAAAAACCATTGGACATCTTTCAGAAATACTTAGTGATCGTAGATTTGTATATCTGCCTGCGGTGAGCCCCTATTTGAAACTGTTACATCTTGTAGAACTTTCTTTTGGGTTTTCAAGTACATTTTAGTAGAGTAGTTCATTCTCATTTGAATTCACCTTAATGATGAGAAATCTCCCTTGTATTGAGCATTTAGTGCCTGTTTTTTGTAAAGCAATAGGTCTGCTTAGTTATTTGAACGTTATTTAACGTTCAAATACAAATATTAAGATGTTCACATAGGCTTCCACGGTCCTCAGACATATTTACCAATACCTCGTCCGGGTTCAACCGTGTCTTGGAGTTTTTAGGTGGCAAGCTTTCGCACATCGTGTAATGGCTTTTTCAGGGCTGAACGGAGAATTCTCCATATATGTTACATATAAGCATTCCTGATAACTTATATATACATATAAGAATTTCTAAACCCTCTCTGTCGGCTCTGGATCTCCCACTCTATGTATGCTACATATTTGAACTGAATTAAATGCTATCAATTTCGAAATATCTATTTGTTTACAGATTATCCATTGTTTTTTAGGCTGTTCGAATTTGTTCCGTCGGTCATATGGGGTGATTTCTTGTTGTGATTAGTTCATTTACTCCGCATTTCTTATATTGGTTGTATAAAAAGATTGGTCATAAAATAATGAGAGCAATGACCAGCAATAATGTCATTTTACGTATGTTTCAGGTATGTGAATTTGTATTTGGATTGTTTATTTCGTACAATAGCCCTTCATTTAAATTCTTTTTATATATAAGGAATTGTATTTATGAGTGATTATATCCTCAGTAATATTCGAACTACTTATCCGCTACGAAGTACCTATCTTTCTGACACATATTCCTTCCGTTATATTTCGATTTGAAACTTTTAAAGTAATTAAATTATGTATTAAGTCATTATTTAAGTATACAGGCAGAGCAATGAAATTAACTTCCAGTGAATATTTCCACTCTTTTTTGTGGCGTCAGGTTTGGTTTAATTTTGGAAATGTGCTCTTCTCTGTATGTTTTCTTATAAGATTATTATTTCATAACATCTTACTCTAAGAGCAATCATTATATATTTTCATAATTTCTGTTTTGTTTTATAACAATTTAAGCCAATCATTTATCATTCCGTCATACACACCGCATACATGATTTGCCGACCAATGACCAAATACCAGGTAACGATATGCATTATAACACATAATGCAAGTACTTCAACAGGTTGAAATGAACTTATTTATTATGTTACCTAAAGCTTAAATATATATTGTTCTAGAGCTTACTCAAGAGTCGAGAAAATCAATGTCAAAAGGAGAATTTTTTTGAAAATTTTAATTATTTCGATTGTTCTTTTTTTCCTTCTAAATAATGTAGTTCTTATTTGAGATTCCTTTAGTAATTGTACTTTTTGATGAAGGTTGAGATAAAATAACACAGATAAAATGGATACTTCAGATTAGAGCATAAATATCTACTGAAGATTTCTTCTAAGGTATAGATCAGTTTAATTTTGAACTTGTTAATTTTCTTAATAACTTTATGTTAGCTAATTAGAAACTATTGATATGTATGTATGAATGCAATGATTTGCATAATTCGAATTCATTTGTTTTAGTTGGGGCCTGAACAGAAAATATAGATTTTTTCTATTGATACCAGTCTAGGTATAAATTTCGTAAATAATCTAAAGGGTTCTTATAACTACCAATGAATATAGAACTATCATACCTTCTATTATCCGTCTTCATTGGTTTCTGCAAACCATCTTCTGTTGGCGCCAACAGAAAATGGTTTGCAGAAACCAATGAAGACGGATAATAGAAGGTATGATAGTTATAAATTTCGTTTTAGACGATAGTATGTTCTGCTAATTTAGTATGAGCCTCCACATATTCTGGAGGAGGAATGGTTTGCACACATTCCCGGCTACATCTCTCTGGAAGGCCGATCTGCAGATCTAGGTAGGCCTGCCCAGGGAGTACCGCTAAGTGATTAGAAGGGAGGCGGCAGGTAGAGGGGGCCTTCGCCAGCCTGGAAGACACCGCTAGCCGGCTCCCCTCCCCCACCCTGATGGACAGTTAGCTCTGACGTCACGGCCACTCTCCCCATTCATACCCCTTCTCTCTCTTGGAGGATTTTAAGTGCTTATTTCCTTATTCTAGATTGTAGGTTGTGGGCGCCTCCTTTGGTACTGCCCTCTTTGCCTCCGCCGTATCTGAATTATCTTTTAGAGTTTTAGTGCTAAGTATCCTTACGGTTCTTCTCCAAGCCTCGTCCCAGCTATTCCTGCATCGCGTTTTTGCTCTTTAATATGAGCCAAGTACAACAAACATATCGATTTTCCATCCAGTCGTTTCTTTTATGGTTCTTTTGAGCTTGTTCCAAGCATGTTGTCATGTTTTTTGGTGATATTTTATGTTGGCGCCCACAGATCGTAATGTTTAATGGATTAAAATTAAATTTAAAAAAAACTAATCTTGACGAAAATGAGAGTTTTATATGTTCAAATGGAGAGTTTTTTGACCGTAGATATTATTATTAGATGTGACATCTAATATTAGCCATTATTCAAATGGAGAGTTTTTTGACCGTAGATATTATTATTAGATGATTTTAGTTGGGGTTCGGTCAAGGTAGATCCAAAAAAATACTAATTTTAAAATAAAGTGTATTTAAAAAAAAGATTATCTGCCATCTTTTCGGCTTACATTGTAAGCCATCTTCAGGGCCTAAGTCAGGGACCAGTCATGGAAATGTGAACTTAGAGACATGACGTCCCCTCTCGTCTTTATGATAGCCCTGAAGATGGCTTACAATGTTACAATGTAAGCCAAAACGTTAGCAGATAATCTTTAAAAAAACCGGACCCCAACTAAAATCATCTAATAATAAGAGTTTTATATTTCAAATGTAGAACAATTGTTTGACTTAACACAGACTCACACACAGAAATACTTAATTTTAAGGAAATGAATATCTTTGAAAAATGTGTCATCGAAAAGCTTAAAATAAACGCAATATTTCGTCTATTATAACTAATGACGAACCTCGTGCCAGAAAACAATTCAAAAAGACTTAGGGCTACATATCCAATGGAGTTAGGAAATTTCAAAATTGTGCAAAAAAAAAAAAAAAAAAAAAAAGTGTTAAAAACATATATCTTTCTTAGTTTCGGGAGCAGGGCAAAGTGCAGGCTCAATCAAGCTTCTTCTTCGAGTATTAACGAAATTCTTATAATTTAAAGTGAATGATTATTAAGATATTGTGAACGTGTAGATAGTTCTAATAGAAATAAATAGAAAAAATATTCATTTTATAATCTTATATTTAATGGAGAAATTAAGCTATTCCCGATAGCATCGAGGTAGGATTTTAAGAATTTTCGTTACTTACTCTGTGCTTACATAAGAGAACCCTAGAATATGAGTTTTAATTATAAAATTTCATTTATTTTACCTGACTTGAAAAACAAATATTTATTTGCATGGATATATAATGTACTTTATATGAGCATTATAATATTCATCAATTGGTGGTGAGTAAATACTTGTTTTAGTTTCAAGCTTTTCTTGTTTGGTTGTCTACTATTTGTTTAATAAAGTTCCTCTAATTTTTACTCTAATAAATGTGTAAAGAAATAATGGTGTTGGTATAAAAAGTTAGTTAGCCTCTATTGCTGGAAATTTATACCTTGTTTTACTAATAATATATTTTCCCCTTTGTTAAAAGGATTTTTTTTCCCCCCATTTTTCGTAATCCCCGTTGATGAGGAGGATGGAGGATGATTGCTACGGTTGAGGGAGGCGAGGGGCGGTCATAAACTGTAGAATGCTGGCGGTTTTTCGAGGCAGCTGCTGACAGGGGAGAGAGAGCTCTCGTTGAGTTTACGGTGGGGCTTAAAACCTTTATGTTGCGACAGGTTATTCCAGCTGGCCCCTTACCAGCTCCTCTCCGGGCCCATCTTTCGCTCTACTTTATGCTGATTGGCCCTCCGAGTGCCCGAGACTCTAGTGTTTGTCAAGGGTGTACCACCCCTTAATGGGGCTATTTAGAACGCTGGCGGTCAGAGCTTTCTCCTAGATAAAACCCCGCCTCTCCTCTGAGGAGTATTGACAAAGAATCTCTTGCGTGAACAACGCCTACTGCTGACCTATTGGTACCATAAGCTCTTCTGAGTATCCTCTGTGAGTGGGCTGATTCAAATGCTCTGCTTTAAAACAGCTGGCTTCGGTTAAAGTTTTATTTTTTTTTTTTTTTGGTTGAAAATAAAGTATTTACTTTTTTTTTATTTTTTTATTCCAAGTCACCCAATTCTTATAAGCATTGAATCGAGACTCTACCCTAAAGATGAAAAAGCGACGTCACCTATGAAGGTAATTAGGTGATATAATTTTTTTTTTATAACTTTTATTTACATATTAGATTCTGTTAAAAATAAATAAAAACATTATGTAATTTGATTACAATGAATAGTAAAAAAAAATTAATGACATTAATGAAAGTCACATGAGGAGAGAAGGTGACCAGTGACACTACTCTTAACGTGATATAATTAGTTATTAAAAACTGATTTAAAAAAAATTAGAATCTGTTGACAGTAAACACTTTTTTTTTTTGTCATACCTTCCATTATCCGTCTTCATTGGTTTCTGCAAACCATCTTTTTTTTTTTAAACAATAAATGTAAGGGAATCGAATAAAAAATCTATCTGCCTTAGCCAGGGGTCGAACCTAGATCTCCTGCTATCCGGGCAAGCGCGTTAACCATTTACACCACCGGGACTAGCCAGATAACTTATTAAATTCCCCGCACTCGAACCGGGAGTCTAAACCTTCGAGTATTAGACGATAAATTCGTTCTTACTCGAAGGATTGCTACGAATATATCAACCAATGTCCCTGGCGTTAATGACGAAAGGTTGATAAGCCATTAAAAAAAAAAGAAAAAAAAAAAGAAAAAATAAAGTTTTTAATGTCAACAGATTCTAATTTTATTTAAAAAAAATCAGTTTTTATTAACTAATTATATCACATAGTTGCCTTCATTGATGACGCCGCTTTTTCATCATTAGGGTAGACTCTCGATTCAATGCTTATAAGAAGTGGGTGACTTGGAATCAAAGACACCCAAAATGCCATTTTCAATTTCTCATTCCTTCTCTAAGTGTTCTTCCCACGGAGGGAAGTGCAGAAGAGGTCGAGAGAGATTGTGTAAATACCGCTTTATCCAAGCTACAGCTCTCTGGCATTGCCTTTATCTTCTCTTCCACCGATCTTTTCAGTACTTTCTTGGAAGTTGGAAATAAATAACACTGAATCTCCTACTTTATTACGAGACAAACATTTTTATTTTTATTATTTGATCCCATTTTATTGTTTACCTTCAATATACACAACACCTTCCAAAATCTCCCAATATATTTATTTAAAAAAAAAAAAAAAAAAACCAGTCGCAGAAACATAGTGAGTTAGAGTAACTTAACTGAAAACAAGTTATTTATCATCTTAGTATTATCTATTATTGACCCTGTAATCTTTCTTAAATTTAATAGCCATAACCATTCACTAATTTTGCGTCTGACCTTGACTATTCGATTTGTTTTGTTGAATAAAAATGATTTAGAAATACTTTTAAAGTCCTATTTTGATAATTGGACGGACACATTTGGATTTGGTAGTATTAAGAAAATAAACTAACTATTTAGCTGCAATTAAAAAAATTAAATATATTTTTTAATTGAGAGTGGTGNTTAGAAGTGGGAAGATATTTTCAAGTAGAATTTCTTAGCAATAGTTCATGGTGAGGTATAGTGAATTGTTAATGCGAATAGTTATTATGTGGATGGACAGAGTAATTTTTTTGTACTTGGAAACTATAAGAAAAAAAAATCGAGAGAGAATGGATAAGAAGCATACTGAAAATGCATTTAAATAAGATTTAATAGCCTACCCTCTTTCAGAAAGTTTATTACAGTGTCGATGACTTTATCGTCATCCAATAGAATTTCGTCTAGAGTCCCATTTAACTTATATTTTTTCCTGGTTCTTTATAAACTTATTGTTTCTCTTTAACAACATAACTTCTCTTTTTTTGAGCTCAGCTAATTTCAAAATTACTCCCAACTTCAATTTTGAGTAAGAATTTTATCTGCAGTGGTCTGTTGACCTACAACCTTTTACTGAGACCTTTCTGTTGACCTTTTTCTTGCTTTATGTATCACATTGCTGCTATTGACCTAATAATACCTTTAGAACATACTGTATGATAAAAATGAAATATAGAAATACTAAATAATATATTCTGAATTAATGCGCAGCTATGTATTCATTTTTTTTCTCATTTATTTATTACAACGATTCAAGCTTTGTTATCCATTTTTAAGTCCTTTTTTTTCTATTTATTAATCACATACATACTCTATTCATTTTTTAATGTTGTCACGAATAATTAAATTCAAATCAAGCGTTTTTTGTCCACACTACTGACTACATAATAATTACAATTGCATGAGGTATATAATTTTCATGTGTAATAATTAATCAAAAGGAAAGTTTCCTTGAAGAGAACATGCAAAAAATATAGATGTCTTCCAAGCTGTTCGTAATTTTAAAATATTTAAAAAAAATATAATTAAAACTTTATTATTAACTAATTTCTACATGATTTAAGATATTTTTTTTTTTTTTAAGCTACCATCTTAAGGAAAAGTTAAAAGGTAAATTATAGAATTTAATAAATATATTTATACATGAATGGGGCATTTAAAGAAAAGGATTAAATAGAAAGTAATTGTTTTATAATTATTTACCTGATGAGTTGAATTGATTAATAATGACTGAGTTCTGACGTGAGATCCTCTATCCTTAAAGTACTCAGGATTCAATTTATTTTGCCAAAATTTGAAAATGTATTCGTCCTCAATATATGGAATCTTAGCTCCAATCCCAAGAATTAATGAATCGTCTCTTTTTGATTAATCAGTCAAGGCTTGTATTTCATATTTGAGGTTACCATCTCAATGATGGCATGTATTATGTTAATGCTCAAGTTTCAGAAAACAATATAAATTCTTCGTTTGGCAATGACAGATTTGAGGATGATGGTTCAGATACTGTCACATCCTGTTACAATAGCAATTGAAAACATTTTGAAAGTTGGGGAAGGAGAACGTCAGAAAGAGCTAGCTGTAAGATTACTTTCTTTTTTTTTTCTGAAAACCTGTAGATACATTTTTTAAAATGAATTCTTTATTGAATTTGTTTGTCATATTATTTGAAATTAACTTGAGATTATTCATAAGTATGCTAATGTTGATCGTCGGACCCTCTATATTTTTTTCTTTAGCCATTCGTTTTCTTACCATCTTCTTGCTGATACCCATATGCTTTATATTTGGCATCCGGGTATTTGTAAATGACAATGTATTTAAAGTAAATTTAAGTTAATAATTTTAAATAATTTTTTGAAATACTTTAGCAATGTCTTGTTATTTTCTGCTATTCATAAATTTTGAACACGGTTGTTATATTTGTTTTCTTTTAGCTCCTGATTTATAATTTTATCGTTGGAAAATGCAGAAACTTAAAAAAAATTCTTATCACTAAAATTCTATTAGTGTTTTTGATGCTGGATTTTCCTTAACAAATCACCTGAGTTAAATTATTGAACAAGAATTACATAACATAACATTAATTTAGAGTTGTGTAACTCCTTCCATGGTGTCTGTTTATTGGATGGCGAAGAAGGTCTCTTCAAAATAGGACGTGGGAGTTTCGGGATTATGTCAGCTGCCTCTTCCCAAACTCATCTGTTGGGAAATAGGGATTTCTTCTTTCGTCCTAGCTGACGTAGGAGTTACAACTGATTTTGCCCGTTCGGACTTCTCACTATTAGGTTTTTATCGCTCACAATGGATAATGTTTGTGGAGGACAAGGGACATTTTATTTCCCCGTACTTCGCTCACTGCCATTTAGATATAGCAAATTGAAACGTACATACGCAAGCTCGCGAATTCCTATCTTCTAAAACACATGCGGATATTTTACTTATCAAACCCCCCTTGAAATGTTAGTCTTGATAAAGGTTTTCACTTAATTTTTCACTTCAAATCGTTCTAAAAAAATGTTGGATTAATAGAGGTAGGAGTGATATGGTTTAAAATAGTTTTTTTTTTTATTTCATTTAAAATAAATCTACTGATATCATTGTTTTATGTTAGTTTTATATCTGATTTAGGTTCTTAAAATTTCATAATTTTAAATGAGGATTTATGTTTTTTCTATGTCTTGTTGTCATTTCAAAATATCTGTTAAGTTGAGTTGTCCTTAGTTGAGAAGACTCCGATGTAGATTGAGGATTGATATATATTTGTATTCTGTTGTGTTATTAGTGCCCTACATATTTATACTTGTTAGGATTGGCTTGCCGAAGGACTTTTGCTGGAGTTGTTCCGGTGGCCGGTCTCGAGAACTTTTTCTTGTAGAGAAACTCGTCTCAGCCGGCCAGCTTTCGTTGTGATCCTGCTCAATTACCACTGATTTCCACTTTTCTGTCTCTCTGATACTCTGTACTTCAGCCGGTTTGACTTTCTTCTGCCCTGATCGGTGAGGAAGAATACTCCAAACTAGTCCAAACTATCTGAACGGTTAGGTTGGTTTTTTTTTTTAAATTTGATTCTTCAACTGGCTGACTATCGATGCCGTTTGACTGGTATAGTGTGTGTGGTAAAGATGGTTTAAAGGTAATCTGTTCTACCACAGTGAAGGTATTGTTTATGTGCAGGATAATTGTTACAGCTACCACAAATTTCCAATCTTCAGAGGAGGGAATTCCTGGTTTCCATTCCTGGTTTAATTGTAGAATTTTCTGGAGTATAGTCCTTATGCTTTTGTTTCAGCAGTATGTGATCCTTCCTGAGATGTGGCGTCGCGAAGGCATTGCCCTTGGAATGAAAAAGGACGATTGCCTTCCGAATTTATGAGATCTGTCAGTCCGGTAATAGTAAACACCTTCAGAAAGACCCGGGTGGGGTTGGGTAGGACTCATCTAGACCCGATCGCGTCTCAGAATGCGTGTAGGCAGGTGTAGATCTCTGAGGTCTGGCCAAGTACTCATACCAAATGGGGCGGATAAATATCCTTTAAGTCTACAAAGCCAACTGAAATATATATGTATGTATGTATGTGTATATATAATTGGTCAGTACACGTCCGAACGCCCGTAATTCTTAAACTAATGAAACTGAATTCGGTATTTAAGCTTCTTTTAACAAACAGTTAGTTTTCGTTAATGGTTAAAATCGCTCAACGAGGTTTAGTAGACTAAAATCTTAATATCTTTATTATTATTTGCACTACGAGTGAAAAAAAAAAANTTATATTTAGTTTATAGAATCGTAAGATATAACTGTTCTTGTATAGGATTTGATCTATAGAAGAAAGGTCAAATGTTATGTAAACATGATTCTTCGAAAATAATTTTTTAAACAATTTCATATATAGCTTGAGTCTATCTCCTAATAGCTTTTAGGTTGCTAATTTAATGACAAATTTATTTTAAAGGGTATAAAAGTGTTAAGTACAAGCTTTGTTCTATTCGTAGATAACGTTTGAAAATAAGGCCTAACTCGCTCTTATTATTGTATGTACCTGAAGCTTGAGGCGATGAATCTGAATAGGAGGAAGGAAATGGCTGAGGGACCAATTAAGAAATATCCATCACGCAGGATAATACACAGACTAAGTACATTTCCAAGGTGTCACTAAAAGCTGGCATATGTTAATAATTGATTAAGGGGCTCCTCCAAAAAGCCGTGAAATTGTCTCTAGAATCTTTGTTAAAGAAGGTTTCGTTTGCTCACTTATGTTTCGGCATCCTCATTTTAATTGATACAAGCCGTATTTAAAGGACTTTGAAAAGAAAATTAAACTTGTTTCGATTAGGAAAATTTGAAGTAATAAATTGCGATGAAGGCTAAGATATTAATTCTCCCGTTAGCAATTTTTTAAATAGTTCTATTGATTTATGTATTTTGATTCTTCTTTAAATCAAGATATTCAGTAGCCAACCAGACTCATCAGTTTTTTCTAGCTGTTCGTTCTAGAAGAATCACTCAATATTTAAATCCGCGGATTCCAGAGCTTAGAGTCGTTCTATAATATTTAAACGGTTCATCGCAGGTAATAATATTCCCCCTGCCGAGTTCTCCCCGGAAAAAGCACTCGGGAATGGCGGGGGTATCTCGAGGAGCCGTTAAAATGCAATTTATGCCTGATGTTTATGTATTTCAGGAATGGGGTATAAGGTCGACGCCAGTGAGGTTTTACAGCCCGCGCCGGCTTTGAGCAGAGCAGGTGATGACTTACACAGGCCTCTTCTCCCACTTGCAGCAGTAATTCCACAAGTTACTGTTCTTCCACATGCTCTAAGCCGCAGAAGTTATATTCACTCAATACTTAGTAAAGTACGAGGGAAAATGTACCTTTCTTAGGTAGGCTAATGTTTAAAGAAAGCTACGTGAAAATGCAACAGCCGATTTTCCACAAAGACAAACATCACAGTGTAATGCAGAGACGAACTTCAATGTATGGCTTACACATGGCGGAGTTATTGGCAACGGGAAAGAATGCCTTCTGTAGAACAAGAAAAATTTAACCATATTATGTAGGAGGTAGTGCATATCAATCTCTAACTAACCTTACTAAAGCAATTTCCCTAGTAGATAACTGTTTTCCCACACATTAATCCCTTCGAATAATCTCTGTGAAAATGTTTTCTTATTATGCTTAAGATATTTAAAGCCTATCATTGAATACACCGAGCTTGCAATTACATTATGGCTAAATAACGGTAAAACTTGGTTTTCCAGTATTTTACCATACCACCAAAAGTAGTTATTGAAAAGAGGATGCTTCATTTACTGACAATACAGTTTTTGAAATTTTTTTTTTGGAAAACTATTCACGCAGAAAATTGGAATCCTGGTTGGCCTTCTGTTGTCAGGATATTTACTGATCCTGGGAATTGATGACCGCCTCCATACGAATTCTCTGTACTATTCTTCTTTTCCCTTCCAAATGAGGTATATCCTACCTAGAGTTGTTGAAGAGATTGCCATTCTACTAGGGGGGGGGGGGCGTCTCTTTTCTAACAACACCCTTTACTTTTAAACTATTTTACACTAAACACCTTAAAACGAAAAATAATCTAAAAAAATAACTTGGACCTGCAGGTAGTTTTCCCCCATCTTAAGTATTAAACTTTTATCCTACTTTAACTCCTATTTATAATTTAAATGTTTTCTATGTATGTTTTTTAAAATATCTCATTGAGAAAATTGATTTAAATTGCGTGAAAATGTATTAAAAGGTGTACTGAGTGTTAAAAATCCAAGGAATTCGAGTTAGGGACAAATATATTCCAATCTCTGTCAGACTTGATTTATGTATTTTCCTGCTCGACTTATCGAGGCTTCCCGAAGCCAGAACATCAAAGGGCTACTAATACTTTCCTTTTCCTGTTCCCTTAGAATCCCCGCCAGTCGACTTCAATTCGGACCTCAAATACACCAAATACTGGATCTCTCTTCGAATATGAAATCACCAAAAACGCAGTTTATTGAAGATTAGTAAGTGTTTAACTTCGGGATTTTGATCGGAAGTCAATTTTCGCCGCTCTTCACCCAGCAAGCCTTAGATGGCTCTTATTTTCTATCCCATTGCTCTTTTTGATTTGTTGAAACAAATTTGTTATTAAATCTTATTTACACCTCTTTTAGAAATATGTATCATTTCACTCTCTGGTGTCCGGGATTTTCTTAAAATGGGACCAAATCTCTATTTACGTTTCAGTAGCAGCAACAATCAATTAGTCAATACTTAAAATCGTCCAAAGAGGAATAGGGTTTTGATAAGTCTAAAATATAAATTAATTTTTTATTATTTCCTGTACTTACAAATGCCTGAATATGATTGGTGTAAATTGGACTTTTCTAACTGCAGTATTATATAAGCTTAACTGCGTAGATATTTAAGAAGATGTATGAATGGGCGTTGAGAATGTTTTTTAATGAAGGGAAACCAAGTATTTAAGCTTTTGCGTGAGCTTGTTAATAGCTAAGTGTTTAAAGTGTCTAATGAAAGGTATATTTTCATTTGTTATGATTATGGCTACAGTTTGTGGGAATCAATGAATGAGCTTTGTTATTATCTAACATTTATTTCTATAACCTTATTGATTTAAACATATATTAAAAAAAGGCGTTTAGGAATTTAACTGAGGATTTCAAATCGAATAAATTTCAGCTCCCCCTCCCACTCATCCCTCCCTCCTGGTTTAGAGCCAGTCTTAGTGACCCTTATTTTGGCCTCCATTGCTCGATTACTCTTTTAATCTCACTCTATATCTGTTTTCATTCAAATTTACGAAATATGCTTACTTTGCAATGCGCCTGTGTGTGGAATTCTTCCTATGAGAGAGAAAATTTCCTTTTATTGTGATATATGTATATCTGATTTGTATTAAAGCTTTATATTCATTAATAATAATTACTGCACATTCAGAAATTAATATTGTACGAAATCCAAACAATAACTCGATTTATTTTCTAAGTATACTGGTGCCACATTCATGTACGCCGAAGGTCTAGGTTCTCACGTAAGCACATACTTTATTTCGCTACTGAAATACATTTAAATGGCTTGCGACAACAGTAGAGATGCTAATGAGCAAATTGAATATTATCAGCAAGTTTTATCTCTGACCCATTTCTGATAAGTTGGAGTAATGGCTTTCTCTCGTGTTCCTTTGAATGAAATGAAGTAGTTCTCGCTAACTTAAATTATTGAATTTTAATGGTGATATTTTTTTGTGTTGTTATGTGCTAACCGATGTTCATAATATGTGTAAATCCATATTTGGATGACGAGTGAACATCAAACACCTAAAATTCCGACAGAATTTTAGGTGTTAATATTTTTACACGCTTAGCGGGGGGATTTGGAAGTTTACCTCCTGCTTCGAGTACTTTTTTTTCTTTTTTCTACTTCTGAAATTAAGATATTTTTATTGCCCATATTCTACAAACTTCTAGGCTTCAGTTCTAGGCATCCCATTCCTCGATGACCACAGTCTGGAGGGTGAGAAGTGGTTATTTTAAGCTGAATTAGTCAGAATGTAAACATATTTGTGCTATCTCGCGAGATTTCTCATAGAGTTAAGTAAGATTGTTCTCTTCTTGGAAGACTTGTCAAGTGTCCTGTTTTTGAAATGGGGTTTCCTGAAGTGTGTTATTTTTTTTTTGTTTACTAGTTCTTCCATTGAAACAAACAGAGGACTGAGAGAAAACAAAATATGATAAAACAAATAACTATGTGTTGATAAATGCTGTTTTTATGTATTGAAATATTTCCTGTTGTTATCTATCATCAGTTCAAAAAGGTATTCATTGGATTCTGCGGAGAAGGAAAAGAAGAAAAAATTGAATAAACGAGAAGAAGAAAGGAGGTGTTAACGATGATATATGACAGCTCGGAAGAGAAGAAATGGGATTCGCAAAAAATGAACTTGAAGACTAACCCGCATGATGGCGGAAAGAGAAATGTTCTCTGTTCCGTACAACTCACCTCTCCCTTTTAGTTCTTTATTCTCTTTAATACTTTTATGTCATTTATCATTATTTAGTTCTGACTTTTTTTGTATCCATACATTATATAATATATTTATTTATGCATTTACCCCTGCCGATTTCTTGTTGACTATCATTTGTTATTGTTTATCGTAAGAGTTCACTATATGATTCTTTAAGTGCCTGAGTTCCATATCATTTTTCATATATTCCTTGCTGTCTATAGATTGATAAGGAGGAATTCTTATTTAGATAATTTTGTCAGTAAATTAGAAAACAAAAACAGTTTCAAGTTATTAATCTTTCATATAACTTTTAACAAACATTAAAGAAATAAATGTATTTTTATGGCACGTACGATTATCAGTTTATGTTTTAAAGGCTTAAAAATGTTACTATATCTCATGGACATTGTTTCGACAAATATTCTTTTTAAATAGGAATCTCTAAGACCTTATGATGTGTAATCGATTATTGTTCTGATTGAAAAATATTTGAATACTTTAGTTGATTTTTTATGGAGGGGTTCACTCAAAGTTAATCCAGAAAAAACAATTTAAAAAAATATTTTTTTGGTGTTTTTTATTTATCTGGCGACGTTTCAGCTTACATTGTTAGCCATCTTCCGTGCTATCTGAAAGGTGAAAACAATTTCTACTAACAATTTCTACGGTTTTTGAATTTGAATATGAATGTTTGTCTAAATGGTTTGTTTACTGTTTATAAATGCTTAGTACTTCCGAGTTTGTAGTTTAGACTCATTGTCAGGCTGTGTAATCGTCTAGAGGATTTCTAACCGAAGAATTGTCTATGCCTTGAACAATTTCAGCCTTGGAAGGTTCCTGGGGCTTATCGGTGGGAATGCAGGCCACAAATGCGCCAAAGAATGTTGGAAAAATAAGGAACTTAGAGAAAATTCATTCGGTTTTCATTCAACATTTCCCTGCAATACATCAGATGAAACTGTTATTCCTTCATCTGAGATTGTATCTCGAAATAAAATTTTTTAATGATTTTGTACCCAAGAAATGCAAAGGAAGTCAGAAAAAAAATCTTACCTATCTGAGCCTTATTAATTGTGGTATTTAATCAAATTATTATCATTATTTAAATAAGAAATATCGAAAAAAAAAACAAGAGCCTAACAAATAGCCGACAATGTTAGCTACTTCGAGTTTAAGACGATATATTCGTCTCTTGGGGGCTTACACTCGGAGCAAAGTGCGAGGAGTTGGAGAGATTATCTAGCTAGTCTCCAGATTTTTAAAATCCAGATTTTATTTAAGTGCAAAGGGTTACATCAGATAGAAAGTTCAGGTACGAATATTCATAAAATCCAATATATTGGAATTCCCTTAATACGCAGCTCGTGCGGGCCGAATTTCTATTTATAGTATTTTAGATGCAGAATTTGATCACGTGCTTTTTACGTTGGCCCTCATAAAGCTCGGTGGCCAACTAGTTACCTCCAAAATATACTTTTTTTTATAAATATAAATTTAGTTGTGGTTTAATAGAAATAAAAAATAGAGGGGATAGAATAAAAAAATCTATCTGCCCCAGCCAGGACTCGAACCTGGATCTCCTGCTTGCCGGACTGGAATGTTTTATCATTTATTTATTATTTACCAAAAACATCCCGGCCCGGCAAACAGGAGATCCAGGTTCGAGTCCTGACTGGGACAGATAACATTTTTTATTCTATCCTCTCTCAGATAAATTACGATTTGTCCAACTTGAAGGTTGGTGGCGCTTACTCTTTTTGTCTTGTGATTAGTATTTTTAACATTCAACTGATAAATTTTCCCATTTCTACCTGACATGATTTATTTATTAATTTTTTTTTCGTGCAGTTTTCCAAGACTGGCGTTCTTTTCCCGTTATGCAAAATGTTTTAAGACCTAATAACATCCTTTCTAGTGACCTGAGTTATCTGTTGATAGTTTCTACATTAATGATACTAAAGTATCACTAATAATATTTTACTTACTACTATGTAAGATAATAATAGTGATTAAATGAAAATTCTAATTTTGTTAGGTAAGCCACTATAATTTAAATAATATAGCGATGTAGGAATGTAGAAATTTTTGTAATATTCCAGGTGGGGGGGGGGGGGCTAAAGGGCAGATGTGGCTGGATACATTCTTACCGTGTCTGGCTGATATTCCTCGAAGGAGACGTGAGGTTCTTCCCCCGCACTAAGAGCTGCGAGGGCTGCGGTTCTTGGGAGAATGGTGTAAGCGGTCTGGAACCTCTCTGTTCTAGCCCCAAAACTAATTCAGGTCAGCGGATTCCCACGGTCACTTCACAACAGTCGATATTATCCGCCTCTCGCTTCGTGCACTGCCTCCTATCGTCTCCGCTCCGGATATACCACGTGTGTTGTTCCCCTTCTCATTTCCGGTAGAACCTTCTCATATCCCAGCTTTTTATATCAAACCAGTAAACAAGTATTACTGAGAGGTTTCTTCAGTTAAGTATTGGTCTTCGAAAGGAAATTCAAATCGAGAAAACTATTTGTGTTAGCGTTGCTCTCATCCGCTTAGGGTCATTCCATTATAAACATCCATGGCTTATGACAAGCTTTTATTTATCGATAAAAGCTTATCCTTTAAATCCTCAAGGACGAGATTTAGACCCGCAGTGCCTGAATTAGGAGACCCAGATAGATCCCATGAGCTTAGAAAATTACATCTTATGAGAAAATTAAAATTTTTTTTAACCATGGAGATTATAAATAGAGAATTTTTATCAGATAAAGAGAATTTAAAGAGAAAAAAGAAAGTCTGGGGTTTAGACCGAAGGTTTGACCGTGATTCTGAATTGGAAACCCCTACAAATTATTACATATTTATCTGTTTAAAAACGACTATTATTAAATTCTTATATTTTATTTTGCATGCAATGTAGCAAATACGTGCGTGTTAATGGAATACATTCGTTCGTTAATGTTCCTTTTTAAAAAATATTTTTTTTATATAATACTCAATTTCATATACTTCCCTTACTCCTATTGTAAAAGTGAGGAAACTATGCCGATGGATCCCATTAATCTTTGTAGATTTTAAATGTTTTTTTTTTCTTTTATATTGCTTTTTATTTCTATTTATTTATTTTTATTTTTTTTTATTTTTTTTTTTTTGCAATCGAAAGAGAATTGGGTCGCGCTCTCTGGGTGGCTCGTTGCGCAAGTTGCTCTCACGCAAAAGCCTAAACCTGCCCTTTTAACGTCGTCCTGTTTTCTTGTAGTCTAGTAGTTTGGAATTGATGAAATTCACGTTGTCCTAAATTTTTTCCATATAGGATATTTGGCTCTCATCATTTGTGAGGAGCGTGTCTGTCTGAACGTAGTTTCTTCGATTACGAACGAGAAGAACGAGTTGTTGTAGTTGATGCATTTTCAATCTGAAATTACATATTGATGTAATTTGTGTGAAAAAAGTACACAGAATTTTATTCACGCCCGAAAAAATAACTTTTGAGCTATTTATTTTATAAAAATCGTCTCTTCAATCGTGCAGCAACACATATTTTAATGTAATGTTTATATAATATATGAACTAATTTTTTTTTTTTTTTGCAGGTATTCTATTGCATTTTTAATTCAAGTAAGTTTCAATTATTTTCTTTTGTTCTTTCCATTGAAAATTGGAATTTTTTTTTTTCCATCCCTGATTCTATTATTATTCTAACTCTATTAACTCTTTTAACAAGTATTATTTTCTACCTNTGAGAGGGAATAGAATAAAAAATCTATCAGTCCCAGCCAGGAATCGAACCTGGATCTCCTGCTATCTTAATAATTAGTTATTATTTATATGGAATTCGGTGAAACATAGAACGCCACAATTGTAGAATTATTTTTAAAGCAGCTGAGATTTTATTGGTTTCCCACTTTTACAATTTTTATTTACATGATTCCAGTACAATAAAGAAATATGAATTAAAAGCATGCAATTTGTAAGATCCTTTTTTTAAAATTCATGTTTTAATTTTTCGGGCATTATAAGATTTATTGAAACATTTTTTTTTTATTTCGATGAATATTTAATATAATAAAAACAATTTAACCGTCCAAAAAGTATAAATATGTTGAAGAAACGAAAACTTTTTCTTCTTTAAATTAATCTAAATGCAGTTCTATGATTGTAAAAGTAATTTAAAAAAATTTTAATTGCGGAAGTACATGAAAATCCTAGTAAAATTAATTGCTTCAAACCTTATAATTTTAGGTTAAAATGCAGTAACTTTAACCTGAAAATAAGGTTCTCGTTAGATTCACGTAGTCCCTGGGTTTGTGGGTTCAAATCTCGCCCTGGGCAAGCTTTCATCTGTATGTCAAAACTTGTCCTGAGGCATGGTCGCTTAAGATAGATAGACCCTCCTTCCATGACCCTCCATGACGTACCTTAAGTCCTGACTAGGGAGTGGGGGGGGGGCAACGTTTTTGCCAAAGTTCCGGTCTAAATTTAAGGCTCCTTCAGGGCAATGGGTGTGATGGAGGGAGAGAATCTCCTTCTCTAGGATTACTAAATCATGACCGACGCCTAGTGAGTAAATCATACTGAAGTATCAATCGTAGCAATGCTTACTAATTAGTTTTATTTCTTCAAATTCCAAGACCGAATCGTCAGAGTAGTACCTTGTCCGGGGGTATAATTGTTAGACGTCCAAGGTCCTCCCTCACAGGATAGTCACGGGAGCGTTGGGCTTCTTCTTTGATATCTTATTTGTTTGATATTTTTTATTTAATATATTTACCTACCCAAGTATACCACCGACCCTCTATACTTTCTACAATTTAATTTTGTTAAGTCATTAGCTGTAGACTGTCAAACCCCGGTTCAGTTTCGCCCTTTTTCAAAATTACAAAATTTAGCATTAGTTTTTTTATAATTATTTTAGGGCATAACGTCTTTGAGAGAAGGTAGATGGCATATCATCATTTAACCGGTTTATAAAATCTCTCTTTATACCAATCAAAACATTTGTGAGTTATAAAGTAAGGTTAAGAAAGTTCTTTTATATAATATTATATTAAATACTTGTTGTAATTCATGTATTTTATCTAGCTGAAATAAATATATTGCTTTATTCTAAGAAATATTAGGGTTTAAACCATTTCATATGAATTTTTAGCTAATTTTATTTGTCTTTCCTCTAAACTTTCTCTATTTATATATTTCATTTTATAATTTAAATTTTCTTTTGGGGATTTAGATGTGAGAAATATATATTTAATACTTTACTGATTTTAGACAGTTTGAAAGCTAATTTCTTTATGAAGCTTTGAATCTCGTCGTATCAAAAGTTACTCACAAGTTAATAAGCTATAACAAGGAAATAACCTTTAATATGTCTGTCTTGAAAAAAGTTTTAAGTTCTTCAGTTTATGGCGCGATGGAGTTATATTACAATACTATTTCTGTTTAAGTCTTTAGTTGAAATAGTTTACGGCTGAAGCGTTTTTACTTTTGGTATTGTATGTATGTAACATCGATTTCATAACATATTGTTTTATACCTCTCGTCTATGTAAAACATTTTATTTCTTTATTTTTTTGAAAGAGTCTAGTGTTTCTTTTGTAAACGTTTGGGAAAGGGATTCGTTTACATATGTTTTTAATAATATTTTCCGTGGAACTCTATATCCACCTTTTATAACATACGTGGAACCCTTGATTTAATCCCTTGTCATTGGATATTCTTCTCATAATGAGCTCTTTAGAGTATCAATCGCGAATTAATTAATTATATTTAGTGTTTTTCTTTTAATTTACGTTTTTGCTTTTTCATTTCGAGCGTATACTTTACCTGGATATCGAATTTATTCATTCCTTTTGCTGACAATTTATGTTAATGGGGGGATAAAAACTTATTATCTCAAAAAGAAGTATTTGTTTTTGAAGGGTTGGGGTAGAAAAAAGAAAACTCATTAGTATTTTCAATATTAATTCTTCTTTTATTTTATTTATCTCTCATTTATCCAATAAAGGGTCCCCAGAAAGGGGGTAATCTATAGGTTAAAAACGTTTCTCTATACTCATGTCTCTGGGCAGACATTTCTCGATAAACGTCATTCCATGACAAGGCTCTAACCCGGAGCGTCTTGCTTGTAAGTAGCTGACTGAGGTGAAAGTTCGTCGACAGATGTAACTTGAGGTACTGGGTGTTCTACTAGGTTCGATCCTCCCTGTCCGATAAGCCTATCCACGTATTTAGACTTGGAGTACTCGGAGGAGATCATTGTGGCGATATCCTTACCTAATCTCCTCCGCCCTGTGGAGGCCTAGTCTACATGTGTAGGAAGCGGGCAGGCCTACTACATGTCCATATGTGCAGACGTGCGGTTTGCGGTTCGCATTCCGCAGCGCGGTAGAACACCGCGAGTGTGAACATTACGCACTCCGGCCATGGTCCGGCCGAGGGGTCGTCGTCCTCTTCCCTCTCCACCTCACATGCATCAACACCTCTCTGCCGTGCTTAGTCTGCTCCGTTTCCTTTCACCGACCTTCCTCGAGTAGTCTTCCACTTCCACTTCTCTCCCGCATTCCTGAAACTTGAATTACAAGCAGTTCAGTAAATTGGAATAAAAAAGATAATATGGCCATTAAAAAA
>KZ807498.1:334717-344739 GCA_000696205.2 Oncopeltus fasciatus | reverse complement strand
CTTGGAATATAATTATAATTTATATTATTTGGAATATCATAATTTTATTTATTATTGTTGTTAATTTAATTAAAATAGTTTATCAATAATAAATGCACATTGTACAATGGTACTGACTGGTGATCTTAAGTACTATTATTTTTTATATTTATACACGCTTACCACAAAAGTTGAAGAATGAAGAGAGGTTAAGTAGGAGGCAGAAAGCGTTGTGTCAACCCTCAAATGTCTTAGTTATATTGTGTTTTGCACGCAGTAAATAGAATATGTAGGTGTATGATTTTTTATGTTCTATTATATATACTCTGGAGTATTTCCTCTATTGGCTTTTACTATGTAAGGTAATAAGTAATTTGATAATGTAACTCTAGGGTTTATCTGCTTCTTTTTTGCTTTTCTCCGATCCAAGTGTGTCTGCTTTTTAAAGCAAAATTCTTTCCTTTGCCTTCTATTTAGCTTGTTATTTTTTTAATTATTTATCTTTAACGTTGATATGGTACGTATAGTTTGCTATTTTGAGTGGGTTTTAGTGATATTTTAAGTCTGGGCGATTTTTTTTTTTCAGTGGTCTGTTTTATGCCATTAGCGTTATTAAATTCGTTAATTTCGTCGTTTGATAATTTCGATTAGCCAAATGTTAAAATTGTTTTCTTTGCAGTCCGACAGACAACGAAAGGTTGCAGCCGGTAACAGCTTCCGATTAAAAATTGCCGTACTATGCTCATCAAATTTATGATGTTTTGTAAATTATATGCATGCCTACTACTTTTTTGTTTGTGTATTTCAATCTTCAAATTAATAATATTACAAAATGTTATAATAAATTGTATGTATGAGTTGGGCTATTAACATTCTATATCCCTATAGATTTGTGTCCAAACCACTCTGATTTCACCCGAAAATTATATGCTTTTCAAAGTTTTCGATAGGTTTGACATATCACAAATAAAAAGTAGTGACAAACAAAAAATAACTATTCCGAAAAAGAAGCCTTTTAAATTTCATCACTATATTCTTACACCATTTATATTTTAGTAATTCTTTGTATTGCTATTTACTGGGGAAAATATTTATTTCTTTTGAACCACACCCCTATTTAGTTTTATTTTATTTAAATCAGTCAATGGAATTATAAGTTTCCTAATTTAGTATTCCTTATGGAAAGTTCTCCAGAGAAAACTTTTTTCTTCCTGTGTTGAAACAACTTATTTTTCTCTCTCTCCTTCTTAAGAGTTTTATATTTTAAGTCTAACTTAAATAACTGCCTTGTTTGTGTGCTTTCTCTTTGGATTTTCACTTAGGGATAGAGAATATTTCTTTAAAAATTATTATTGATCTATAGGGATAATGAGTTCTATGTAAGGAATAAATTGCTCTAGTCTTAGGTCTCGAGTAAAATCCTATTAGGGCGTATTTGAACAACCTTCATGCTAGAAATAGAATTTAAAAAAAAATGTTTTCCTTACATGGAAGTTCAATTACAAAATGTAATATTTGATCATTTATGATGATCCCCAATTTGAGGGGGGGAGGACGTGAAGAGGTGGAGAAAACTGTTGGAAAATGATGTGGTTCTAAAATCTGTGTGAAGGGGAGGAAAACCCGGGGTGGATTAGAGCATCCGTCTCGAGGTTATAGCCATTTCAGTTCTTTATTTAATGCTCTTTGGATCGGGTCCTCTCAGCTCACCTACAAGATCTGTCGCCACGTAAATTTAATATAATATAAATGGGCTCTTCATGTCTTTCTTGTCTTCTATTCCAGTTTTACTTTTACTGCTGTAGCTTGCTTATATTCTTAAGGATGGAAGAAGTCTTCAGAATGGTAGTATCCATTTACTGGATACTCTTTGGAGTTTCGACGATGACATTGATGCGACGTTGGATTCTTTCCTCACTAACGCCTGGTTGACAGGATTTCGCCCTATTCCACCCCCTTTTTTTTAGGCCATAGGTATTAAGGTTCATTCTGATTTTCCTAATCGTGACCCATCATGAGTGAACTTGACTGGTGATGTGGGTTTTGGATTTCGAGTCGTTTGAAATAACCTTTACAAATTGTAATATCGTATACAATATGTAAGAATAGTAGAAAGGAAGAGTCTAGTGAACTCACAAAAAGAAAGAATTTGAATGAGTAATATTTTCGGGGTGATTTATTGCCCTTCATCAGTGAGAACTGAAGAGAGACGTGTGTAACACTCTTTCTCCTTCCTGCTCTTATGTACTCTTTCTGCCGCGAGTGTTCGGTTTTCAATATATATACATACATACATATATATAAATGAAAGCATAAACGTTTTTTTCAATTTTAGTGAGGTCCTTTAGCGACATGTGCAAAAAAAAAAAACCATGATTTTAATACCCCTTTTGTTTAAGACTTCATTTCCTCCCACTTCACTCTTTTCCACGGTAAAGTGTCATATCATCCAAATTCATTATCACAGACTCTGTTCTCCATCTTCAACCTCTACAACCATCCCCGTCGAATCAAAAATAGATAGCCTCGTTACCTCCTGGGAACATAGTTTGAAGGGTGGTGTCATTGGTCATCTACTCTCTCCATGCAAATGTTATTGATACCTATATTTTTCTTCATTGTAATGTTGTAATCAAATTAAAAAATGTTTTTATAAATTGACAGAAATGTAATAAATAAATAAAAATGATAAAGATACAAATGAAATCCTAATCAGGTCAATTTAAAAAAAAAAAAAAATCAGCCAGAGGGACAATGTACAGATACATTCCTTTGGAATTCGCTGAAATTTCAAAAATTATTATAATGAAATTACCTAGTAAATTTTTTACACAGTATTTTTGTAATTTTCATTGAGCATACAGTGAAAAATTGTCCCAAAGTGCGATTTCACTAAAATGTGTAACTTACTTGATGGAAATCACTAAAATAATTCCATAATCCAGGGTTATGTTTACAAAATAGAACAACACCCCACAAATAAATAAACTTTTCATTAGGAGAAGCTTACTTCGGATAAGGGTGGAAGTTTGGTAACATAATAAGGGGGTAATAAGAATGAGTCCCCCCCGAGAAGACGTCAGACGTTTATTTCATTATGGAGTCTGGAGGGAGATGGCGCCTGGAGAAGAGAGTGCAAATGAAGCGTGAGCCCTCAACTCCCTGGAGTCANAATACATTTTATATTTTTAATAATACACTTTTTTTTTTAAATTAGTATTTTTTTGCATCCACCTTGACCGAACCCCAACAAATATCATTTAATAATACAACCTACGGTCAAAAAACTCACCATTATTTACGAAGGTTTTTGAACTTCTATGATGTTGATCGGTGTGTGAAATAACTAAGATGATTATTTATATCAATGAAATTTTCAACATTTTCTAAAAGTCAATAACTATCGCCCTTAATATCTTTTTCTTTAGGTAACCTGTTGTAATTTGCGACGCAACTAGTAAGGAACTATTATTTTATGAAGGGAAATAGTGTAAGTACAATGCCTTGGAAGGAACGTACAACCTGCATTTTCAGCCATGTTTGATCGCAGGCATTCTATGTCTCTACTTTTGTTGTCAAGGTATATCTAATATACTGCAGGGGTATTTACATTCATCAATAGACTGATCCAAGTGGGTCTCTTCTTTGACACAGGTAATGGTTGTACTAACTGGACAAAGTTTTGAAGTGGACATTCGCCTTCAAGAGCATACTTATCTCGTACTAGAGACTTCACATTCACGATCTTCTTTATGTGGAGGCATATATATGACATTTCCTACCTCAAATATATTCATATCATTATTATGGGGGGATGGCTGTAGAGAGTTCTTCTTTAGTTCGGAATGACCACAGTCAATGATACATTTGAGTTTCCCTTTAAGTTTACTTGCGAAGGAAGCCTCGTGAGTACTCGCTCCCCAGAAGAAAAAAAAAGCAGGGAATTTTCTAGTTGGGCAGAAATGACGCCATTACATGGGGTTTTTTCCCTCCTTGGCGGGTGGTCCAATACTCAGTTGGGGCGGTCGTGGGGTCTCCTTCAGCTGAGGGTCCTCCAGACAGCTGTTCCAGGATTATCTTCTCCTCTCTGTCTATCCTTCTTCCATTCTTCCCCCGCCTCTCTCTCCAGTACCATCTCAAGAAATCCTTACAGAAATGAAGGTTCTTGTAGTTCTATTTTCTCTCTCTTTTTTATTTGATCTTACATACATCAGAATGTATGTTTGTTGGTCATTGATTGTTATTTGTTATCAGTATCCATATTTATTGTAGGTATAATTTTGTTATTTTGCCTATAACTATATAGTATGTAGTTATCAACATAAATTTTTCTTTATGGGGTCTAATGAATACAATTTAGTTCATGTGGATTATTTTTGCATCCACAATGTATTTGCATTCTTTTTAGTATGTGCTGTATACTTTACACACAAAATATCTAGATGTTCTGCATCCCCAAACTTGATTCAGATCCAGTATCTATAAATATTAATAATTAAGATGGTCCGAGGTTCGTTGGCCGTCGAGCATTGTGCTGGAGAAATTAGTCAGCGTGTTTTAGCCAGTATCAAAAAATATAATACTGCAAAATTTCGGAGATCTCTCCAGACATCAATATCGCCCTGATGATGACTTACATATTACGTCAAAAGGTCGGCGCATCTTCATATACAATTTTGGAGTATTCTATTTTTCTGATCCTGGCCGAAACCCTGAGCAAATTCTATAGCATTAATAATTATGCTGGAGAAATTAGTCAGGGTTTCGGGCAGGATCAGAAAAATAAAATACTTCACAATTATTGGGTGATTACTTTATTATTGCTGACGTTCGATTTAACTTGTAAGTCATCATCAGAGTGATAGTGATATATATCTGAGGGATGTTTATGATCACATCTCAGAATGTAAAACGAAAGTAAACTTGAATTTAATTCTTCAGTCTGAGAAGTGACTATTAACCCCCCCCCCCCCCCCNGTATTTTTTTAATAAAGGATTATATTTAATAATTTGGAGTATTTTATTTTTCTGAACCTGGCTGAAACCCTGAGTACTTTCTCCAGCACAATACTCGACGGCCAACGGTTAGATCCAACCATATTAATAATACACTTACTTTGCTTAGATAAAGTAGCTATAGTATAGATAGTTCTCTATAATTTTGATAACTTATATACTTAGTAAATACTTACTTAACGCAATCAACATATGTATGTTAATGGGAGAGTTGTGGGTGGTGGATTGGGCTGGGTATTTACCGTTGCTTGTCCTTGACTGGCCGGTAATGGTTAGGTCCGTGCCCGATGTACCTCCGTGTCCGCCTGTGTATGGTAATGTCCAGGCAGCCATTACCTCATCCATACTTTCCATCACATTTCTTCGTCCTACACTCCCCGAGTCCTCTGGCCTTGGCTCGACTGGTTCCCCTTCCTGCTTAACTGTACTGCCGATATAAGTAGTCATTCGGTAAGCATGTCTCCGCAGATCTAAGCTGGCGTTATTGTAATTGTTTACATGGGTAATAAATAGTTAATTCGAATATTTGAAATTCTCCCATGCGCACTACTGAGGAATCAAATGCGAAATTTAATTTTGAATTATAAAAAGTTAGAATAAGAGAGAAAATTATCTTAAGATTATTATTTTAAATCTTTATTTAGGTCCAAGTAGATCCAAAAAAAAAAAAATACAAATTTAACAAAAGTGTATTTTTTTAAAAAGATTATCTGATCTTAGTTGACTGAACCCTAACTAAAAAAATCTAATAATAATATTTACGGTAAAAAAATTATCTATTTGATTATATATTTTAGTGATAGTATCGGAGTGGTGCCAGCACTGGCGCATTAAGGTCAACGAAGGTAAATGCTGTCATGTTACNTTTCCAATAGGAAATAGCTCTATTTTCCACAAGGAAATAGCCCTATTTTTCACAAGGAAATAGCCCTATTTTTCACAAGGAAATAGCCCTATTTTCAACAAGGAAATAGCCCTATTTTCCACAAAGAAATAGCCCTATTTTCCACAAGGAAATAGGGCTATTTACGTCATACTATTTCAAGGATTTAAAAAAAAAAATTTGCAATATAAACTTCCTGCATCATACTTAAAAGAAACAAAAATGTAGTTCATTATAAGATGATTTTAATTGGGGTTTGGTTAAGGCAGATCCAAAAAAAAAAAAGTATTTTATAATTTTGTTTTTTTTGGATCTACCTGGACCGAACCCCAACTAAACTCATCTAATTATAATATCTACGGTCAAAAACTCTCCATTTATTTAGGTCCATTTGAGCGACTCGGGTATCTCTTAGAACACATATTCTTCAACATTATCTTTATTATCAGTAGAGGATTTGTTGGGGTTCGGTCGTGGTTGATCAAAAACAAAAAAAAAAATACTATTTAAAAGAAATGTATTTTTGTTATGTTTCTATTTTTTGGTTTTCATTGTACGCCATTTTCAGGGCTATCCTGGAGGCCTCTTCCACTAATGATTATGGCTTTTGGAATGGAGTTTTTCGCCTTTTATATTAATTCATGATTCAACATATCCAATCTGCTCTTGGACATATTTCTTCCACTTCCCAGTATGGTTTTGATATTCGGTTGTAAATTGGTTTATAACCAAACTTCTTTTTTTTTCTATCGCTCCGTTAGACACTATTAGGATGTATTCTTCGACCAATCCGTAACCTCCACTATCCAAAATATTATTTAAATGAGCTTCAGTGTAGTAGATACTTTTCCAAATGATTGTGCTCCAGAAGGATTCAGTGTTGTTATTTGTTTATTTTATTTATCACTCACACTCACATGCATTCTGCGTCTTGTACATCTGCATATAAGTATATAAGCAGTTTATATATTGATGTGGAGATGTACTAGGATTATGTGTAATTATTAACATTATAGTCCTACCCCGAAGAAGAGGAAATATATTCTCGAAACATTGGCCTAGACTAAAGTAATTGTACAAAATTATTTGATTAAAATCTTCATTTACTTTAAAATGATTTATACTTATTTATTATTTTGTCCAAAGCTTAATAATGGAGACATAATAACTTCTATAATAATGTCTTGTTCATCGTTTTATATTGAAATTAATTTCTCTTAATGAAAAAGTATTTCAAAACAAAAGTACATTCAAATGTTCATATTTCATATATAAATGCTTAGACAACGCAAACGGAAAAAAAAAAAATTAAAAATTAAATCCTCAACAATGTTTCTAGCTTCCCTTCAAAGCTGTTCTTTGCTTGGAGTCAGGGTGTACATGACTAATATTGTAAACATAATGTGTACTCAGATTGTTTTTAGTCACACTTTTATCAGAGATAAGTCATACCCCATTTTTGTATGAGTGTCTTTATATCTCTCCCTAACTTCTCTCAATAATCCTTCTTTACATTCTTATCGCCTCTGTCATGTATTCCTGAGGCGTACCGATAAATATTAAGTGGTAGGACTATACTCTAACCTCTAGAAGGTTATTGGTAGATATATTGAACACCATCCACTATTACATTTAGACGAATTGAATATTATCCACTATTTTTATGTTTTATTATTTATTTTTGATTTTCCTTGTCATACTTTCCAATTCTTATTGGCGAAAATATATTCAACGCTTTACCCTTTCGGAAAATGGTTTGGCATGAGTTCGACTTAACCGAGCTTATTATAGTGATTAGGATTAGTAGCTCGAATTTTCCACTACTGTTTTCCTCAAATTACTGTATTTTTTGCATTTCTACCCGCCCCTTTCCGTAATTTGTGTTTTAAAAAATTCTGCCATTAAATGACGCAATGACGATGAGAATGTTAAGAATTTCGATTGATAAAATGATTAATTTTTGAAATGTTTAGAATCTCGTTTGATATCTGCAATTAGTTTTGTGTTCCTTGATTTCGCAATTGTTGTAATTCATTTGTGAGTGTTAGATAATTATTTTTTACCAACGAGTTACTCTGAACACTATTTGAAGAAGCTCTTGAATTATTTATTGCGCTGCGTCGTTCCTCACTTGTGTAGGAGTCGGAATTCATATTTTTCTATCTCAAATAGCGAAAGAGGATTTTATGCTCTAACTGATTTTATAATTAATTTTTTTTTTCTTCGTAATTATATTTATTACTAATTATTGCATTGGTCATCAGCTTTAAATGGGCATGTTTGTTTACTAAATTAATAAAAAATCTTGATCAGCTTGTAGAAGCCTTTTTTTTTTATAATTTAAAGATTGATTTTCTCTCTTTTTTAAAATTAATTTGACTAAAAACTCTACTGATAAGTTTCAATTTTTATTATATTATTTGAACAGAAGTATGTAAATTGTTAAAAAATATAAGCATTCTGTATAAACATAATGCGTTATGTCAAATCATTGAGACTTGATTGTGCGATATTGTTTTTAATTTAAACTGAGGAAAGAAAAATAAGGGCAAAAACCACTTATTTATTGTTGCCCAATTGTAGATTTGGGCATTTTTACCGAATTCCGATGGTTTTAGGTATTTGAACTTGTTCTCGTTTCAGATTTTTTCACTAAAAATGATTTTCACTAAAACTAAGAAAAAAGCTAATAATGTAATTGTAACATTTTTTTTTAAGTGGTGGCATGGGAATTGGTAATCCGCTTGCTTAGAGCAGTTAGTGGTTGACGTTGGACTTTTCCATTTAAAAGTGCCCCTTGCCTACCGCTCAGTCCGGAAGAGCTCTAGATACCCTTAGGTATATAATGGAAACGAGTGAATGAGGAATGAGGAAGGGCTATTATAACTTAGTACTGATGAATGGGGTTCTCTTTTATTGGTGACGTTCATTTGTGGCCTGAGCAAACAGGCCACAAATGAACGATGTCTCTAGATTGGTATTCAACCAATCTAGAGACATCGTGTCCATGTTATCTCTTTCTTCGTTTTAGGGTCTCTTGAAGACTAGCAGAACAGCTATGGAAATCATGTTAGAATAGGGCGATCCTCATCAGCCTTCAAGAGCTGTGATCATGTGTGTAGTAGTAGTGTTTGTTAGGTTACGTTGATGTTTCAAATGACCTTGAAAACGATGTGTGTGTTTTGACTCACGCTCGCCTATTAGATTAGATGGATGTTCTCCCAAATATTTGATTACGGTTTAATGGCTTCTTGAGGTTTTCAGTCGCATAGTTTCGGGTTTTTTTTAAACATTCGGTGCAGATTTTTGTCTGTTTTCCAGTTTTCTTCCACTTTATTCAAGTCTCCCGTCTGTTTCTGATATGGACAGTGGAGCAGCAGATGTTCGGATTCCCAGCTCTTGGGGCGAGGAGGCGGCCTTGGGTCGGGCAGTGTCTCAGCCTGGCGGGCGGTCCCCGAAGCCGGCAGTAGGTCTCGGGTCACCAGGTGGGCAGGTCCTCCGTATTCTCGCGCCAACCTCATCTTGTGTCGTGCCACGTGAGTGATAAGTTTTCCCTTACCCTGGAACCCGTCGCCCTGGAAGGCGGCACAAGGCTTCGGCATTCCCACTTTCAAGTGCGCAGCCAGGGAAATTTCATACATTCTGCATCTACTAGCTTCTGTCTTCAAAGTAATTTATTTATTTATTTATTTAACAACTATACTTTTCGATCGATCCCTTTCATTCCACGAACCCTAGTTGATATCGTCCTGAATTAATGATAACTGTCTCATTTGCATAGTCATCTAGTTTGTATAATGTTCCTCATTGGCTTCAAAAGTGTGATTCATATGTATTTCGCCATTATAAAAAGTTTACAACTATAAAATAATTTATTTAAAAAATGGTTCATTTAGTTTTAATTTAAATTAACATTAAATAAGTTGAAATAACTAATCTTACTGAATAATGTACATATAGTCGGTTATTTGCTTTTAATTTTTTTTCCTATATATTCTATAAATGTAGAAATTTTTCGTTCGGCCCCCCTCTTCTCCCTGAAAAATCACATTTAAATTATTTTCCTTAGTTATTTTCTGATTTTTTTTTTTTTTTTTTTTTTTTTTTTTTTTTTTTTTTTTTTTTTTTTTTTTTTTTTTTTTTT
>KZ807498.1:304874-317945 GCA_000696205.2 Oncopeltus fasciatus | reverse complement strand
TTTTTTCCTTATAATTTAGTATTAATTTGTTTTCCCTTCTGGTTTATTTATTTATTATTATTTTCCTTATTTAAAAAAAATATAAGTTTTATGTTGTTACTCATTTTCTTATACTAATTATTATTGTATTTATTATTATCATGTTAGAGCATGTTCTCAGATTAGCACTGTCTAGTATTTATTCCGTCAACAAAGTGCTTATAAAAAAAAAATAAAAAAAAAGCCTACAATTATTAAATTAATGCTCCCAAATTTATTATTTAACTCTTCTTTTAAAGCCGTTGAATGAGGTAGTCAGTGGCAGAAATCCGTGGAAGTTGGAGGGGGGGGGGTTAGAATTTACTAATATAAGACAGATAAGTCTTATTTTTCCACTAGTGGAGGATGTAATATAGTATATCAAAGTATTAATGTTTAATGATGATGATAATGTTTTTTATGTAAGTTTGAGGGAGTTTATTGGGCCTATTCCTGCCGTGGAAAACTAGGTGCAATCGGGCCAAACTCTTCTCCATTAGTGAAAATACACTTTATATTGAAGGTTTATGTATTCCAGATGACTTTTAATTGTTTTAGAAAAGTCAATTTAAAATGATGAGCAATCCATTAAGTGTGTGTTGTGCTTGATATTTAAATTGGCAGAACTATTTTTTTTTTAAAATAATAATAATATTACTTTTGTCATTTAAATAACTACTATCATTAATATTGCTATTTATTTTAGTGGTATTGTGCTGACTCGTCCGGCAGATTCCCCACTCCTTCTTAGCAAGAGGAAATACCAAAGGTTGTTGTGCTGCTTGCTATTTGTGATTAGGACATGGCCTAGTGCTCCAAGTCTCAGTTCCCCCTTAGAATTTGGGGGGGGGGGGGAGGTTGTAATCAAGAGCATAGATGTAGACAAGCTAATCTTCCCAGTGCTATTGTTATTACGAGCGGTCAACGTTAGTTATCCTCCCAATCAATGGGATTGGATTAATTTCTCTGCAGATCATCCTCCCCTAACCCTATCTATCCCAGTAGTGGGATATCATCCTGAATCCCCAATCTTCCCACCCCCCCCACTTTCATTTATCTCATTAATTAATCGAGGTCTCTTGTAAATTTTAAAATTTTAATTTTCTCTATTCTTACCCCTTAATTAAAAAAAAAAAAAAATTAAAATCTGTGTGAGATGAATAGTGTGCAAGTATTTTGATCTATCTGTTTATCAATGAGATTTTCCATGCGGTATTTCCTCTATGATGGTCTACAATTAAAAAAATATTTTAGAAGTTAATTTTGTGAAATAAATGGGTAAATGTTTGCCAGAATACCAAAAAAAAATTGTTTTATCTTTGCCTCGCGCTCTGGTTGTAGTAGTTTAATTTTGTTTCGCTGTAAATGTTTGTTTACTGCGTTAAAGGTACAAAATCGGGTTAATTGAATTACTCATAATCTCCTCTAATAACCTCAAAATTGTATTAAATGAAATTAAATGTTTAAAGGAAAGAGGAGATACTTGGGGTTTAGTCAAAGGTTAATTAATAAATAAAAACAAATTTGTGAGCCATTAAGGCTCTGAAATCCAGTCCTTCTTCAGGGCTAAGGGAGGGGATAGCGATAGGCGAGAGTCACGAATTACGTGTTCTAAGCCGGCGTTTGCTGGGGTGTTAAAATGTAAAACCCAGATTTTAGTACCCCAGCAACCCTGGGTTAGAACCCGTAATTCGTGACTGTCTCCCTCCCTGATCCCCTTAGCCCTGAAGAAGACCTGTAATTAGGGCCGAAACTTTGTCAAAACCATATTGGTTCACCACTTTGTTTTTATTTAATAATAATCCTATGACCGAACACTATCTTCTCCCGACTTTCAACGGTCAACCAACGTCACATTTTTTTTTTTTTTTTACCATCAGATTTGAAAAGAGATATCAGAGTATCAGAAATTTATTCCTCCGAATCATGATGATAATTGTGGTAATGTAATTCCACATTTCGTTATTGATTTGAATCGTGCAGGGAGTTAGAAAAAAACTTTACCTCAGTCAGGAATCGAACCCGGGTCCCCCCCACTGTCCGGGCGAGAGAGTTGAGAGTAATGTCCCTAGTTCCCCGCACTTCACTCCGAGTCTAACCACCAAGTGTGACGAGTATATCGTCTTGTACTTTGAGGAGCTAAAGTTGTTAGCTATTTATTAGACTCTCGTTTTGGCACTAACTGACATTCAAATCATGATGATTAGTGGTAATGTAATCACCACATTTTATATTCGGAGAAAAAGGGGAATTTTATTTCTATAGATGATATTAAGGATTCCCAGGTGAGTTGGGGTGTAGGGATGTAGTTATAAACCTGTCTGCATGTTGGAGGAGTGTTAGATCCAAGAGTTGCTTTCCTGAAGCCTGAGGTGACGACCTCAAAAACGCTTGAAGGGGGAGGGGGGTTATTGGTGATGACGTCACCTGGAATTTAATCTTTACCATGCCCTAGGGGTACATGCTTTATTGGCTGCGAGAGGAGTAAACACGCTACTCATAATCTACTAAGAAAAACCCTGAAATTTCGTTTACTTCGTTCTTAATTTTTTTTTTTTTAATTTATTTGTCTTTTTTAATGCTGCTGTTCATTTTTTTTTTTTTGTATAGATATTTAGGTAGACTGGTCCACTGGTTAGAACGCCGAACTCCTTTGTTAAAAGTTTAAGATTCAACACTTTTACAGTGTTGTCACCTCATCACATGCCTTGGCTATGAAGTGTGAAGTGTTTTTCTTTTGGACATCATTCTGGTTAAAAAATACACCGATAGAAAAAAATTAAAAAGGATTATATATAATATTTTTTAAGACNTAATTGTTTTAGGATATCTATGGTAATGTTGTCGTGTTTTACGGGATGACAGTAACATTACCGCGTCATTTACATATAAAGTTTCCTTCTGCCATGATAGGCTCACTCACTGGAAATATCGCGGTATGTAAATGATGTTATTTCGGTGGACTGCAGGCGTGACACGTTTTGTATGAGGCAATCGTGCGTGGGGTACGTTTTCCCGCTGAACGCAAATTCTTATCTGCTGATTTGGGTGCGTGCGCCATTCGAATTCTCATACTCCGGACTTAAATGTTGACTGAGAAAGGTCTGAGAAACAGTGGCAGCAATGGTATATATGCAGGCGTGTGTGTTGTGTGTGTGTGTGTGTGTGAGCGTGTGCGCGCGTGCGTGTGTGTGTGTGTGTGTGAGCGTGTGCGCGCGTGCGTGTGTGTGTGTGTGTGAGCGTGTGAGCGCGTGCGTGTGTGTGGGGGGGGCGGGTGTGCGCGCCCTCGTGTGTGTGTGAGCGTGTGCGTGTGTGTGTTTGTGATACTTAGTTTTTAAAATACGTACTATTAAATATTTAAAATTCGGTTTATTCCAATGTTTGACATTTTACATTTCCAGACTATTGATGATAAAATCTGGGGCGCCGGGCTAGCTCAGGGGATCCGTTCGGGTCTCGCAATCCTCAGTTCAATCTTTTACTTATAAATAGAAGCTTTATATTATTTATCTAATTTAGAATATGATAGTAAAGTTCTCTTTCCTAAGAATTTATTTAACGATTTTACTGAAGTTCCTCGTTCAGTCTGTTACTGAACGGAGCCTTTTTTCTATGGTTGTTTTTATAATGTGGCTCATGTAAGAAGATTAAATGTCGGAAAAATTAATTAACACCTTCCAGAGTAGTACAATTCAACCTGCAATGTGTTTGTGAATCCGTAAAGGTCTACAATCATACTGTCTACATTGAACGGGAAAAGAATTTGACGGCTATGATCTTTAGCTGACATCAGACCTTCTGGATTGTGCAGTGGGTCGTTAACATTCAACACACCTTTGAGAATGCCTGTAGCGGGACTGTTTGTTTGTTCTCAGTGTTACTAATCAATAAAGTATTTTTGTTTTTTCAATTATTTTATCTTCGTTAATAATGGTGTAATAACGCCATTAATTTCTGAGAGATTTATCCGCGTGAAGTACTTTTTAAGAACGATTAATAATGTGAATATCTATTACCCGTTGTAGAGGATTTTCCTTTTAGATAAACAAGTATTTTCACATTGGTCCCTCGATGAGATCATCGATACTTCAACGATCTCATCTTCAGAGAAGCTAAAATTACTGTTTCACTAGAATTTTGTGTGCTTTGGTCCTACATGCGCTCTTGCACCCAATATTGGATATGAGCTTTATTTTAGCACTGAAATTTATTTAGGGACTAACTTGAGAAATATTTCCTACCGCTACAGCAATGAGCTGTGAGTTTTCCTTCTAATTTAACTGTGAGTGGGGGATGTAGGAAGGAGGAGGGTTCTGAGGTCTAGTGGAGGGGCAGGCGGGGCTCTCAAAGCCTCTTGACCCCTTGTTTCAGGGCAACGCTGGCGGAGCTACGCCGAGGACTTAGCGGGAAATCCTTGCCAGTCCCCAGTCTTGTAGGGTATGCTGTAAGGGCGTTGGGGAAATGGCAGGGGTCATTGTAGACTGCCTCTAAGGGGGGCGGACTGGGTCAATTCTCTCCTGCTCAGCCTACTTCCCGCCTATTTAGTCAAATCTTTTAGTAAGAGTTATTTTTCATTTTTTGTATGAAAAGGTATGTAATTACCTTTAGCTGAGAAAATAAGAAAATTATGATTTCTACTTAAGCGGGAAATCTTAATTTTCAAACGTTTGGGAAATTAATCAGAGTTTTGGTCAGGTGATAAAAATAAAAATACCCCAAAATTATCAGGTAATTATTTTATTTTATTGTTCCCAATGTTTTCACATGTCTTGTAAGTTATCATTAGTGCGATAATGATGTATGGAGAGATCTCCAAGGAGGTTGATGTTCACATCTCAGACAGCAGAACTTTTTTGTAAAATGTGAACCTACTCTTATCTTTAAGCATCTCAATGGTACATTATAAATCGGCTCATTTTACTCAGCCCTTGCGTTATAATATTCTTTTCAATACTGGGCTAGCTGAAGAGTTGTATCAAAGGCTTTATTGGAGCATTCCTAGTGCCATTAGTGTTGAGGAAAAGTTTGCTATCTGTGTGGAGGTCGTACAAATTTTTCCAGCCAGTTAATACTTATTTTTATGTATAAGCTAATATAAGTTTTATGTATACATATTAGTTGACAATTCTGTTCCTTTATCGTTTATTTCTGTATGGTAAATGTTTTGTTTGTTATGTAAATAACATAAAAAGAGCTCTACTTGATAAATTGATGGTCATCCGTTCAAGGATGACTCAAGAACTTGTTTCTATAAGTAGAATGAGTCAGTATTAGTCAGGATTTGTGTCGTGTATGTGGTTAAGTATTTAGAACATCGCCATTCTCCCACTTATTCTCTTATTATCGTTGGTGGTAGTTAAACATAATTGTTGTCGAGGCTGTTCTCACAGGTTTTAGCTCGTGGGGAATCTCTGGTATATCGACTGTTTATTCTAGGATTGCAATGACTAAGTATTGAATTGTTTGTTTTATTCATTCAAAAATTAAACATTGAAGTAAATCTCAAAAAGAGAAATAAATAATAAAGTCACAAAGAGAAAAAAAAAATGTGAGGTTTGCTAAGGTTTATAGGATGCTCAGGAATGTCATGAAAAAATATTTTGGTGTTTTATCCAGACAGCTTTACAAAAAAATGTTTCTTCAAAATTCATTTGTGTATACCTATATACATTTTTTTCCTTATGCACAATTTTAAAATGGTGATTCCAAAATTGATATTTGACTTTCTTATTACTAATTGTTGAATAAGTTTCTCTTTACTAGGCAAAATGTGGATTTAGTGGAAGACCGATTTAAAAAAAAGAAAGAAAAAAAAAGTAATATATTCCTAATTAATTGTGTTCTAAAACACATTTATAAATCATATATAATGAAAAAATAATTTTCTAAGTTTAAGTTCTATATTTTTACTTTGACGCTTTCTTTATAAGATATTAGGGGATTAGGGTGAAAGGANTGTAAAAAATAATTTTCTAAGTTTATGTTCTATATTTTTACGTAGACGCTTTCTTTATAAGATATTAGGGGAGTAATGTGAAAGGAGTGGCCTAATTGAAAAAAAAAAAAATATCTCGAAAATATGTTTTTAAGGATTAGGAATAGGATCATGTTATAGGGCGATCATCATTATAGTTATTACGCCCTGACTGTTGGGGTTTTTCTAGGAATATGTTTTTAATTTTTTTGTAATATTTATAAAATAATAAAATATTTTGAAAATTACATTTTTAATGGTTGGAGGTTCATTGCCCGTCGATTATTATGTTTTAGAAATTTGTTAGGGTTTCGGCCAGCATGAGGAAAATAAAATACTCCAAAATTGTTAGGTTATCATATTATTATTGCTGACGTTCAAGTGGCATAGGGCGATAGTGATGTAAGGAGACATTTCCAAGGGAGGTTTATGGTCATATTTGGTTTAGTTCTACAGTCTGAGATGTTACCATCAACTTTTCTCGGAGATCACTACGTACATCACTATCGTCCTGATGATGACCCACTAGTGAAGTCGAAACGTCAGTAATAATAATATAATTACCCAACAATTTCGTGGTATTTTATTTTTCTGGCCTGATCCTGGCCGAAACTCCAATGTGAAAGACCAATGACATGATTTCTTATGAACATAGAACAACCTGGAATTCCCTTCCACCCCAGGTCCTCCTTGACTTATTTTTTTTCCCTCCTCTTCTGGAGCTTGCTTTTGATGAACGTAGTTATTTTATTTTATTTATATATCATTTTTATTTACACTGGCAAACATGTATGTATATATTTTTATGTGCAAGAATTGCGTAAATTGAATATTTTATGAACTAATGGATTTTATTAAATCGAGTTAGTCGATTTTCGAAAGACCATTGATTAGGAATACTAAGTGCGATACCTTTATTGATTATAAAATATCTTATTTCTATCTAGTCCATATCCTCTTTAAAAGACAGCCTGAATACAATATCTTAGTAAATATTTTTTTATCATTCGCGACTCCAGTAAACAATTTAGACAATAAGTAATCTATTGTGAACTTTTTTACGAGGTAAATAAGCTATGAGAGAAACTATCAATTTTATTTGGTCAACACTAGAGGACAATTGGTATTAATGATGTTGTCACCACAGTGTTGTTTGATTCCTTTATTTTTGTACACCGTAAATTAAGATAAAGGAAAAAGTTTTCTCTGTCCGGGAAAGAGGGCAAGGCTCGAGATTGTTTTTTTTTTTTTTCACCAAAACAGTTTTAATTAACCAAAGAACTCTCAACTACTAATTTCTTCTTTTATGAAATACTTGTTAGGGCTGTTTTTGCTCCCCTGCACTCAAAAGATTCTTTTTATGTTGATCGTCTGATGAATTCTTTTAAAATACCTTTTAAATTCCCTCAAGGTTCCCGGCAGCATGTAAAAGAAATTTATAAACAAAAAACTTGTGTTATTTTATTTATTTTTGTTAACGTTTCGTCCTATGATGTAATCCATTAGAAGAACTGAAATATAATACCAAATGAAATATATGACTAGTCCAATAAAATATAAGTCTGAAATTATAAATAAATAATTTAATTTATTTATTATAATCTAATGATTATAACACTCATTATAGCAAATAATATTACATATAAATTAAAATTATGAATGCCAGTCCTTAGATGTATGGTAGTTATATGAAAATTTTTTAGAAGTATTTCAGTTTGTATTGAATAATCTATATAGAATATCATATTTTACAATAAATCTATATAAAATACTATTTATTTTCTACTTAAAAAAAAAAAAAATTTAATGAATCCCTGGAAGACAAAAATTGGCTAATGGGTTAGTCCATTAATTACTATATGGATATGCTTTTATTGCATTCTAAACACTCATTTTTATGTATCTTATCAGAATTTAAAATACATTTTAAAAACATTTTAGTAATACTTTGTTTTTCAAATGAAATCAAGAATTTTATATGTTTTTCAAACCTTTTATATATATATATAATTATTATTTTTTATTTTTTCCAGGTATGAATCCTTGTTCCTATCATGAGATAAATGTTGGTTTGTAAGTAAAGAATGGCAATTTTTTCTTTTCTTTTTGAGTGTCGACTGCTAAGGTCATTGGCGCTCCATGTGGTGGTAAGGTGTGTCCAAGTGTCATGAAACCTAGTGTCTCTCGAACTATATGTTTAGAAAGCACTCTCAAACACTCCGTTACTGGCTGTTCTCAAATACTGTATTATATTGTTGTATATATTTAAATGCTTGGTTGTGTATAAGAGTTTTATTTTTTTACTTTCAATTTTCAGAACAGTTTTCTTAAAAATCTTCAAATTTTTAAAAAGTTATAAATTGTTAAATTTAGTCGGCAATGAGTTGTTGTTCATACATATAATATATGTATTAGTATTTATACTGTTACTATTTTTTAAAAATAATTACTGCTTTACTCATTTCTGTAGTGAATTTGTTTAAATTAATTTTTCTGTTGTGTAACATATTTTATACATAATTTCCGTATTTATTTAACGTAATTATAAAGTTGTTATTTTTCCTTTGAAACAAAAGAACTATAATTAAAATATTCTATGTATATTTAACAAAAATAAGTTTATCGTGCGTTAGAAAAACATCATCTTTTACGTAGCGGTCCAATGTTTGTTATTGAAATGTGGGAAATGTATCTCAGGTTTCATTTAGATGGACGTAGATAAGAGTAAATTACTTATTAGATCGTATATGCCGAGGAATGAGCAACAAAGGTGAGATCAGTATACTGGCTTCGTATTTTTTTTTTTTTTTTTCAGCTTTAATAGAGTAGGATAAATGCTTGACTGTCATTACATTACTAAAATTTCTAACTAAATCCATAAATTTGCATGTGGGTATATATATATAGGTATGTATAAAGAACAGAGTTTATTATTTGATTGTTATTTTCTTTAATTATTTTGCTAACTCTAATAACGTGGAAGATTTATAAATTTGGTCTTCTTCAAAACCACCTTCATCTTACCCCATTTCAACTATTATATTAAGTTTTGAACGGCTTTAATTTTCAGCTTTTGGTAGGAGAGTATGGTATGTCTCCGGGTGGAAAAGTAATTGATTTACTTATAGTGATGTTATACTTATTTAGTTTCCCCATAAGTTAAGATATAAACGTCTATTTACTTGTAAGGGAGAGGAATGTATTTGTATGTATGTGTGCGGATAGAGCTCGCCTACGTCTCCCCGAATATGATAGCGTGTGTCTACGCGAAGAGAGTGAAGAATGAGAGCCACATGTGGAGGAGACACCGGAGACCTAGGCTTTTAGCTGGATTAGTTGGTTTTTGGGTCGCCGCCATTAGGTATTGTTTAGGGAGAGCCGTTTTTGCAGGTCCCCCCACCCCAGCTAAGTACCCCCTGCTTGAATTACCTCCTCCCGGCTGCAATTATACCTGCCATCCCGTGTCCCAGACCTGTTCCGCCCTTTCTCTTGAAAATATGTGTACCTCCCCCTCTTACATTACTGCTCTCGAGTAACTTGGACATTTATCTGAATCTTTATTTTGCCCCTTTCATGTTTACAGCCTTGTGTGGAGGTACCCCAAGGAAGTCTCGCAAGGAAGTCTTTCAGCACAAGGTTCCTTGAAGAGCCCGGAAAAGTTCGGAGCTTTCTGGGAAATCAGAACTCGTGAGGAAACTTTGTGACGACTTAAACTACAGCTACAAGTGCCTCGCCCTCTTATATTCTTCCAAGTTTCCATTCCTTACTTTACGAGATGTACAAATTTTCTGTAAGAAATTCAATGTTGCCTCAGCAATATGAAAAAAAAAATCCAGATCTTCACTGGTCCTAAATCAAGGATGATAGAAAATAATTGCGCTTTAAATATTTAATATTGGTGGATAGTTAGCTACTGAGTATTATACTGGAGAAATTAGTCAAGGTCTCGGCCAGGATCAGAAATATAAAATACTCCAAAATTATTGGGTAATTATTTTATCATTTCCGACTTTTGGTTTAACTAGTAAGTCATTATCAGCATGATAGTGATGTCTGGAGAGATCACCGAGAGAGGTTTATGGTCACATCTCAAACTACAGAACTAAATAGTTTTTATAAATATTATTTTGTTGTGGTATTTAATCCACGTATATTTAAACAATTTTTAGTGCAAGGGAACAAAATAAAAAAATCCAACTATTCCAGCCAGGACACTAGTACGGGGAATTTAATAACTTATCAGACTTGTCCTGGTAGCATAATTGGTAAATTCACCGGCCCGGATAGCAGGAGATCCAGGTTCGTGTCCTGACTGGGACACAATTAGATTTTTTATTCTGTTCCCTTGCACTAAAAAATTTGTAAATAGTTTTTAGTTCTTGTAGTTTAGTTCTGAAATCTGAGATGTAATTTTAAACTTCCCTGGGAGATCTCTTTAGAAATCATATCTCTCTGATGATAACTTACAAGTTTAACCGAAACGTTGGCAATAATAAAATAATTACCCAATAATTTTGGAGTATTTTATTTTTCTGTTCCTGGCCGAAATCCTGACAAATGTCTCCAGCGTTAAATATTTTACTTATGTATGTTATGTGTGTGTGTGTGAGCGTATTCATATTCGTTTGTATACATAAATATGTAGTTCAAAAGGAGAGTTTTTTTTACCGTAGATATTATTATTAGATGATTTTAGTTGGGGTTCGGTCAAGATAGATCCCAAAAAAATACAAATTTAAAGAATATTTATTGGAAAACTGTTATCACACGAACCTGTTTAACTTTGATGCAAGTATTAGCTATTATATTTCAGAACAATCTTTACTTTTATTGGATTTGTTCGACAATCTAAACTTACGCGATATTTTTGAAGCGACACTTCAAGAACTTTCGGAAGAGATTAACAAGTTGAATCTCAAGGATGACGTAGGTCCTGATGGATTTTATCCACCTTTCATCCTATCTGCCTTCAACATTTAATTTTAAACCATTATTATTACTCCATGAACCTAGATAGATAGCTATACAAATTTTTTACAGAAAAAAACTTCTATAATTTAATATTATTGTAATATTTGGAATTCAAATATTAAAAAACTAGGATGCTGTGGAATTTTCTAATAGTATTTTATTAGGAATTTTGGGGAGATTTAAATTTGTGGTAATTTATGGTAATAGAATCTAATGTTGGTATATATCATAAATTTTCCATCCTCCCCCCCCCCCCTCGAAGGCTCTAGGTAGTTGTTGTTTCTCCTATTCGTGTATATTATTACATGTGAAATGTGGTAATGATTAATGCCTCTTTTCAGCACACAAAGAAGAAAGCTCTGAGAAACACAGGCGCACAAAGTCGGATGACATATAACCCTCGTGACTGAATCACGTAACGGAAGGCATTCACAGATTAGTACCCGAAGACGATCACAGAGCGTGCGGCTGTGCAGCTAGTCTCTGGTCAAAGTATGAGTTATCGCTTCGAACTCACACACGCGAACAGACTTTTCGATCCTCCGTTGTACAAGTGCAAAATATTGGGGCACCGCTAAAATGGAGAACAGAGAGTTTCCCATATAAATATTAATTTAGTTGTGTTGTATTATCCCACGTAAATTTTANTTCTGTTTAAATAGACCGTTCTGGTTTGCGACTGCTTTCTTCTCCCTCTTCTTAAAGGAGTTCCTAGTGCCAATTTATGTTTATTTTTAATTATCCACTTTATTCTCACTTTGAACTAGTTAGTGGTCACACTTTTTCAGAAATGTATATTACTTATTCACAGGTGTGTGTGCGGAGATATATATATCCAAACGCTCTCACCCTGACATACATTTATACACATGTGTATATATTTTTTATGTATTGCAATTATTTATTTTTATGTAATCTAGTACTTATTGAATGAGCAATAATTTCATGAAAATTAGCTCTCCACTCACTCATGTAGAATATATGACCTGTGGAAACAGGAAATTTTAATAAAATATTTGATCAGTTATGATAAATAAACCGAACCCCAACTAAAATCATCTAATAATAATAAATTTTGTTTGTACAGATTAAATTTAAATCATCCTTCGGCAGCATTAGAATAATCTTTCAAGCTTTGAATTAATTTTATTGGAGCCTATAATTCTTGACGAGTAAAGCAAATAAGAGGACAAGTGAGGTTTAAATTCCAACAAAAGGCTTTCATTTTATTTTTTGTACTATAACTTAATTTTTGTTATTTAGTTTGCCTTCTCCAGTTTATTAGTAATGAGTTACAATTATATGTGTATTATAACCGTTTAACTCCAATTTACATTTTTAAAGGAATATTAAATATATATTTCTTGCTATGACTGTATCTTATGGAAGGGAACGAATCTTAAGAATGAGAAAGGAGAAAGGATAAATGTACTAATAAAATGAAGTGATGTGGATGGGTGTTCTGTAATCTATCGAGTTGTTTACAGCTTGCGCTAGACCGATTGGTTGAGGAGAACAATAAAGATAGTGAAAGGTTAGTAACATTTTACGACGGAGGCAGAGAAAAACGGGTGTAGTTTCAAGTCTATTGCTCATCAGACAAGCAGTTAACTACTTACAGAGTACTCACTGTGTGTGTTGGGAGTAATCGCTCTCGACAAATAGTACTCTCTCTAATGGAGGAGAATTCTTCGGTGTTTCTCGCACTCGGATTGTGTGTCGGCTAATTGCTGTGCTGCCGTTGTGGGAGTACCTAGGCACTTGCAGGTCATCACACCCCGCATACTCCCAACAGTGCAGTACGTAGTCCAGTGAGGGTGGTGCGACTTGGACCCTTGAAACATCCCCTAAGTCCGCCAAAGCAGATTACAATAGGATAGTGACAATTTTTAGTTTTTTTTCAATTTTAATTTTTTAAATATTATTTTTTGTGGTATTTAATCCCATGTGAATTTTATCAATTTTTAGTGCAAGGGAACAGAATAAAAAATCTAACTGTCCCAGCCAGGACTCGAACCACCTCCTGGCTGGGACAGTTATATATTTATTCTGTTCCCTTGCACTAAAAATTGTTAAAATTTACGTGGGATTAAATACCACAAAAAAAA
>KZ807498.1:290100-300975 GCA_000696205.2 Oncopeltus fasciatus | reverse complement strand
TCTCATTCAATTCCCTCTACACTAGCAAGAGCCTAACCCACGAGAAAGGCGAGAACTTCGTCTTGTACTCGAAGGAGCTGACATTGTCAAGCTATTTGTCGACTCTCGTCATTTACTTTATTTAATTTTTCTTTATAAATATTTTATTTGGTTGTGTTTTTTTATCCCACGTAAATTTTAAACAATTAATGATAGGGAATAGAATAAAAAAATTATCTGTCTTTATTCTATTCCCTCTCATTAATTGTTTAAAATTTACGTGGGATAAAAAAAACCACAACCATATAACATATTTATAATAACTTGAGGTGTCACGAGTCTCATCTTTACGCGGAGAGATATATTTAAAAATGCCTGCCTGTAAAATTGATAATTTTTGGTTCTTTAATGTAAAGAGAATATATTTGTCCACCTTATAATAAATATATGCGTTTGAAAAGGTCATAATCAAATTAACATATTTATTATTGTCAATTTTTTTAGTTGATACGCCCTGGAGTAGAAATTTTACTCTTTTATTCAGAACAATTTTAATAAATTTCAAATATTTACTGATTTTTCTTTTAGATACTATATTTTCTCTTTTCTTTTTCAAGTATAAATAAGAAATAAAATTAACTTGATTGAGGTCATCTGTATGTAGCTAAGTCATTTTGATGGATTACAAAAGTGTAAACATTAATTAGCTCGTCCCTCAGCTATCTTTTCTGTTCGTTGTTTTTATAGACCACGGCTTTAATGTATTTTTTGTTTAGAAAATATTCTCTTTATTCTTGGATGAACTTTTTTTCTAACCTGGATAAATGACTGAAAATTGTGAATTTATTGCTCATAATTCTCTTACTTGAGAGAACTTATTTTAATTTTCGTATTATTTATGCTCTCCTTTTCCCTTGAACTTTTCACCTTTTCCTCTCATATTGAGTCTGGGAGTGAGTTTTTATCGTAAATATTTTCCACATTGCAATATACTTGTAAAATTGTAGTTCCCACATCTGCAATAAAATTATAAATTGCGAATTTTATTGAACACTTGAAATATAGACTTTAGAAAGTGCAGTAATTAACGAGAGGCAAATAAAAACTTAATTTTACTGTTGCATAACACTCTTACAGTATTGTATTAGTAATAAAGTAAATTTCCCATTGAAGTAATTCCTATATTAAGTAATCTGGATCGTGATTCATACTGGGCAGATACGGTTAATTATATTTTTATATATTATCTTTCTTTTTTATTTTTGGTTTTTAAATTGATATGCAAGCTAATTTGTGCGCATTGAGTTGGAATTATTTTATCAGAATTGGACAGCGCAATCTTCTATGGTATCTATGTATGACGCTATTTCCAGATATATATAGAAACATCACTTATATTGGTGTAATTTTATCAGACCAAATCAAAAAAATAATATTAAAGCAATGAATTCCTTACACAAAACTTTTCGGTTTCTCACTTTCATCAATGAAGATCGGCTATATGTTCTAGGCTTTGCTAGGTCCAGATCAACGGAGTCTTAACGCACATCCAATACTACATTCCTATGTCCCATCAGAAGTTGGTATACACCGCCTAAGATATGATTCTACTACCATTGCGTATCATTATCTCATTGCTGACTTTAATGAGTTCACATCTTGATATTTACGGAAACTCCTCGTGAAAATAATACCATTGCAGTCATCGTAATTTCCTCGTCCATCATTGAAATCTTTCTAATTACATATTTATAAGATAATATTCAAGTAGTCAACAAATGACTTCAACATCAATTTTTGCTCTCGGTGTCTAAGAATTCAAGGTTCAAGAGCTTGAAGGCTATGAGTAACATTTTTCATATTCTAACAACTCAAGTCAATATTACAACTATTAGGTTACCATTATTTAAATTTTTTTTAAATAGTAGTAATATAGCAAATAGTATAAAGGTTAAGAAGGATTCTTCTTATTTAGAGCTTTTTAATAAGTATAACAAATTTCATGATAGTGGATCAACAGTAAATAGAAAATTGTTACATATTAGCTTGATCAACTTGACTCTTCAGCTTTGGATCATAATATTTTGGGCAAGTTTTAATTTTTTATAAATGCGCTGACTTTTTTTATTATTATTATTAAAAAAAGTTATTCCTCTACTGTGACTTTATTTACATTATTTCTCACCGTCCTTAGACGAATATTTATATACGTATCACCATTGTGAGATCAAGTACAATGTTCGTATCACCATTTCCAATGGTACAATGATTCAGATCAGACCATGTCCCCATTTATCTTTTTGTTATCAATTGTTATATGAACCCTTGATTGTTATAGTATATGATTAGTGAAAATATTTTATAGTTGTTTACACGAGGTGTTGAGCTACCGACGATTTCTGATGAAGGGTTGTTCACATTATCTCCTGGCTGTAAATGGGACGTCCGAAGCGAGACCCATTACTTGAACCTGAGTTACTCCTAGTTATATATAGCCCTATAAGGGCGTATACATGTATATTAAACAGACTAAATTCTAAATTTCCCTAAGTAGGATCAGTGATGATCTGCACTTTGCTTCTTCTTTTTTTTTTTTTTTTTTCAAATTCAAGGTACTAATGTAACAGCTTGATTTCCTTACTTGTAATTTTCTAAAATAGAGATAAACTTGTTAAAAATGACCACATTTATAACTGTACTTTTTTCAATGCCTAATTAAGATTATTTTCAATTAAAAAAAAAAATGTACTTTAAAGACATTCAACTTTACACTTAAAATAATTTATTTTAATAAAATTTTTTTTTCTTTATCCACAGAAACATTTCAGTCGACAGTAAATGCGACAAATGTCACAAAATTGAACATAAATTTAGATGTGTGATCGTTCATCCATCCCTGTTTACCGAGAGATCTAATTTTATCCAGAATAGCTTATTTACGTCAAATTAGTTGTCACTTTGAGGGGATAGACGATAAATTTAGTTTCTTCCGCTCTGGAAGAGTTGGCGCTAACCACACCATAACTCTCTGAAATTACGGAGCAGATAGGTGCTATCTTAGGTGGTGGAGGGAGCGGCGGCGGGTATTGTTTGTTGTCTAAGATACGGTGTATATACAGCTGGGAGGGCAGTGTTTATATACAAGGGCCCCTGTATATACGCAGACGCAGCGTTTGTATATGTACAGGGGCGGCTTACTCTCTCGAGGCGGTATTAATTGTTGGCGGAGGCGTGGCCTGACACAGCCCTGACCTGTCGGCTTACTCCCCTGTCCTTCGGCTGGGGTCTGCCCTTCCCGAGAGCTCTTTGTCTTGAATCTGGGGCGGTCCTTCTCAACTATCACAGCTACCCAGAGTCAATCACCAACACCCATTCCATTGTTCTTAATCATTTTCTGTTAATGACCTTAGTTGCTGGAAAAATATGTCTACTGCAAATCTCGTTCTCATCTCTCCGACTCTAACTTTCATTTTGCCCATACTCTGGACAAAATCAATTTTATTAGATGATTTTAGTTGGGGTTCGGTCAAGGTAGATTAAAAAAAAATACAAATTTAAAAAGATGTATTTTTTTAAAAGATTATCTGCCAACGTTTCGGCTTACATTGTAAGCCATCTTCAGGGCTATGAATGACACTACCTCATGGAAGTGTGACTACTTCCATGATAGTCATGGAAATGTGAACATAGGGACAGGACTTCCTCTCTCATCTTCAAGATAGCCCTGAAGATGGCTTACAATGTAAGCCGAAACGTTGGCAGATAATCTTTTAAAAAAATATTTTTAAATTTGTATTTCTTTTTTATCTTCCTTGACCGAACCCCAACTAAAATCATCTAATAATCTACGGTAAAAAAAAACTCCTTTTGAAAATCAATTTTATTTCATATTCTGGAGAAATTAGTGAGGGTTTCAGCCAGGATCAGAAAAATCAAATACTCCAATATTATTGGGTAATTATTTTATCATTGCCGGTTTAACTTGTAAGTCAACATCAGGTCAATAGTGATGTCAGGATATATATATATATATATGTGTGTGTGTGTGTATATGGTATATAAGTGTGTGTGGAGAGAGAGAGAGAGAGAGAGAGAGAGAGAGAGAGAGAGAGAGAGTCTTGTTTGCGATTTGAGTTACCTGTTAACTTTCAAATGCGTAAAATCAAATTCTGTTTTTAATCCTCTCATTGTAAATCGCTTGAAAGAAATCTTTATTTCGTTGGAATCTGATGAAGGACGTCAAATAAACGTTTATGCCATATTAAATTGTTACGTAAAACACTTATTAATGAGTGATTTGCGTTTGTAATTAAGATGGCTGAGCGCTTCCTCCACTCTTTAGCGAAACTTATGGGCCTAGCTTTTTACGCTCATTGTCCTCTCGGGGTTCTAAGACAAGTGTCATCATTTCCTCTTATCTACATCCATCTCCATTGAAATCTTTGGAGCTTTGATTTGATGATTCATGTGGGACTGTTGACGATGTTCATCGTCCGATCAAGGCTCAGTTCGGATTCTCCGTAGTTCTGAGGGGACGACGATATGTGTAACCTATTTTATCTGTGGCTTGTTCGGTGCTGCCTGCCCCCCCTAACCTTGCACACTAAGAAGCGTCTGATCGATAACGAGACAAGCAAACGTTCGCTTTGACCTCTCTCCTTTTTTTGCATACTTCATGTAGGACAGTATTCTTCTCTAGAGGCTTTGTATTGTATCTTACCTTCTCTTTGTTCCTTTATCCCCTCCTTTTGCTTCATATTTATTCCTTATCTCCTTCCTTTCTATGTGTTTGCATTCCCTTTACCCTGTCTTTCTACACTTCCACATATGCAGAGTTATGAATTATTGTTTACCTTCTTTTTTTTAAGATAATTTTTAATATTGGGAAATACAATCCTACTACTAATAAAAGTGAATCATTAACGTAGAAGTAGGATATAACATTTACCTACTTTGTTTCTTAAAAAGAGGAGGGGATGAGGGATTCCGGACGACTGCAGCTACTAAGACATTAGTGTCCGAGTCACCCAAAAATCATTAAAAAGAAAATTAGAAAAAATAAATTCATATATGCTTTAACATTTTAACGTTTTAAAAAGAAAATGTGCATCAATAGTTTTTCCTTTATTTCAGATTAGTAATTTATTTCAATTATAATAACTTTAAAAATATGTATGAACAATAATGTTGTAGAAATATTTATAATTTTTCAATAATTTTTACCATTCCTGAAGATGACATTATTAAAGCTTGAAACATAACTCTAACTTTCACAAAATAATAATGTAATACGTTCAAAAGGAGAGTTTTTGACCGTAGAGATTTCTAGTGAATGTTTTTTGTTGGGTTTCGGTCAAGATAAATCCAAAAAAAATTTAAACTTAAAAATGTGTAATGTTATATTATCGATAGTAAATTATAGAAGTCTGAAATCTTGAAATCGTGTTTCTTAAGTTTTAATTATAACTTGATATTAATACAATTATATTGTTTTATTTGTTTTGTGCGTGTGATTTAATCATTTTTTAGTCATATTTTATTTTATTTCTCGCCGAGTACTTTGCTACAAATTTTGAGGTAACCTTTTTTTATTATATTTTATTTGGAATTCTAGTTATTTAAATTTATTCTACAATGTCACTCACACGCAGATATATGTGTCTGTGTGTGAACTACTGTATCTTTCACTTTAGATTAAAAGATTCGTAGCTCTGTGCTCCATTTTTCATTAAAAAAAAGGACTTTGATTTACCCCTTATGCTTGCCAACGAAAATTTACTTGTACTTACAGTTTACATATGATGATTCCTTGTAACTTGGTTGTTGTTTAAAAAAAAAATTAAGCAAATAAATAAAATTTGCTCTGGTAAAATAGTCTGAACACCCCTATTAATATTTTAGCAAAAATGAATAATTTATGCAATATATAGTCTAAGTAAGAAATGTAATCGGAGCCAAAAAAAAATCTTACTACCTCGGCCGGGCATCGAACCCTGATCTCCTACTTTCAGGATAAGCGTGCTAGACCTCTAAACCACCGAGGCAGGCTAGATAATCTCTCCAACTCTCCGCACTTTACTCCGAGTCTAAACCCCCAAGTAATACAAATATGTCGTCTTATAATCGAAGGAGCCAACATTGCCAGCTATTTATTAGTCTCTCGTTCTACCTGTGACTTCCCGGCTGAGGTCGTAAGATTATTTTTTTTTCTGGCTCCCTGTACATTTCTTATAGATGATTTAACATGGGATTACATATCATAATAAATTTCATAACTAAGTAAAACATTTTTCTGATTTTTATATTCTTAAAAGTAGAGGTCCCGTCCAACTTAGAGGTCAGATAAAGCATATTATATTGATATCCTTGTTATGAAAAAAACTTTAAAACACAATAGATAAAAAATTTAATTTACTAAGATTTATATTTGGTAACATTTTGACTAATGATTATAAAGGGAAGATGTTTAGATGAGCGATTTTGAAGTTTTTACGTTTCTTTCCCGAACAGTATATATACTACTATAGTAGTAGACTATAGTCTTCCCGAGTGATCTTATCTTTTTGACCTCTCCGTTTTTTGTGATTTAGTCATTTGTTTTTTCTTTTAGTCTCTCTTGAAGGGGACATAGGAACTTGTGTTGGATTACGGTGCTTTTGTGTAACGGACGGACTGTTGATGCGATAATGCTTCGTTTAGCGATGGAAAATTGTGGGAAAGAGATGCTTCTGTAAATGAACCAGGGAGTTTGTGAATCTCCTGAAATGATTTCCATGGCATCTTTAAAATAGTCTCTATTCTCCTTTATGAAAATGATTGGTTTGCTTTTAATTCAGTACTTACTTATAACCTTTATCAACTAATACATCTCTTACTCGTTTTGCTCTACTTCGGATATTTCTCCCCTCCTGTATCTCTCCTACAGACTGGTGCGTCTCATTGCCACGTGTCGTGGAGCATTCGCATGCCGCCTCCTCTCTGTGCTTTTCAATTTCCTCCGACACGCTATTCGTGACGCGCTTCCTGCTTCACCTACATGTCTCTTCATTTCTTATTCCGTCCGTGGTCTTTAGCCCCCCTCACAAGTCGTACAATTCTTCTCTCTACGTACCTCACAAATAGTCACTTAATTAGCTGGCTCTCCTATTCCCGTTAACCTCTATATATATGTAATGGAAATATTCTCAACACTATCCGTGTGCTGGATATAGTATGTGGAGTTAGAATTTTCTACATTTTTTAGTCAATTAAAATAACTTGAGACGGCTCTTAATACGTTTTTTTTTTCTTCTACAGGTAATAGAGATTTTGGCCTATTGTATATAGGCATATTATCTAAAACAATTGTCAAAGGCCTGTGACAAACACTCTTCTTCGTAGACAAATACTGCCTTCGAAAGGGCTAATGGTGTTTTATAAAATGTTATATTTCAACTCACGAACCTCACGATTTTTTCAAGGTAAAGCAAAAACAAATAATTTGTGTCACATTTGCCAATACCTGCAAATCTTTAATTTATCTTCGTATTATTTATAAAATTTAATGGTATTTATGGTAAATTAAATTTGTTTTCTAGTCTAAATTAAACGGTTTTAGATAAAAGTAAAAATACTTAATTTAACTACTCTAATTCAACAATTATCAGCGAACAAAAATACATAAACTATAATGAATAAAATTATGTTATATTATTTCTTATTATATAATACATAATAAGAATTTATTCATTAGACTCAATATATGTAGTTAAATTTTTATTTTTTATTCAATAATTATTATTTATTTATTTTTAGAAGAAAAACTGTAGTCTGTAGGAATTTTTTTCTTATTTCTCCTAAATTTTTCTATATTAATGAAAAATTGCCAATAAATCTTTCTCTTGCGCACAAGAAAGAGACTGACCAAAGGCTGGAAATTTATTTACATTAATGTGTCTTGTATATTTTTTTAAAAATATTTCCTATTACTAATTCATTCTTTTTTTTTTCTATATTATCCTTGGAATTATATTGCCCCATTCAATTCTAATAAGAAAGGTAGAATGCAGATATTACTCTGAAAGCAATAATGATAGGTTTTTTCCGTAAGTGGTTTTTCATTGCTATATATTTCATGCCTGACTGACCAGCTTGGTATTCTTTCGATATATGTAGCAATATCATTTTAGATACATTTTCTGTTATAAAATGCCTAATATCCAAAAACCTTGAAACTCTATCTTACTTGAATAATAGTACAATTTTAGCGAACTATATTATTGATAGGTGTACTTATTTTTGTTTTTATTGTTTGTTTGTCAGTAAATCTAAAAGTATTTTAATATTGAAAATAAATTTATTGTTAAGTATTTTTCTATTAAAGAAAATCCTTATTGGTTGGAGTATATCGAGGTATGTGGAGGGAGATGAAAGGAGTAAAATAAATTTAAATTGGGTAATATACATTAATTGTCTGATAAATTGTAGGTCGAAGCTCAGCCGAAGGGGTCAGTCATTGCGTATTCTAGTCTCGCTTTGGACTAGCTTTCTTTTTATAAAATTAAAGCTCGCCTAGTGGCTTGAGTAAACTTGCTGCCTACAGACTGCCTTGAATCTGTGATCCCAAGTTCTTGTACTCTTCCGTAAGAAATTGAGATAAACATACATGTAACATATTTCTGTCCTTATTATCAATAAGATAAAGACACTAGATCAAGGCGGGAGCTGCCTTATCTGTGCCTATATGCCATGTTTCATTAGAGCTTGCTATAAATAAGAGTACAATTTGGGATGATGGATTTTATTTTAAGAGCCATAGATAACGAGTGTACAAGTTTTCTGTACTTAAGTTTGCTTTAGACTGGCCCAGAAGAAAAAATGTGCTAAGCTCTCGTCTAACGCTTTGCAAGAGAAAGCTTAAATACCTTTATTTTATGTGTGTACATGGTGTGCTTGTTTACACACAAATACTTATAAATTTTAAAGGACCGTATTTTGAGCAGCTCAAAAACAATATATGTGAAAATCAATTGAAATTTTGCAAAATTCGCATTGCGCTATTTACATGAATATGAATAGATTTATTTTCACTTAGATGTTTATCATATTACATTCACTATTAACTTCTTTTTTTTAAAATTTAGTGAAGGGTTGGAAATAAGTTCACGCGGCTGATTCCTATTCAGGCGACGTCGTGGGTTATGAGGATAGGTAATGCTAGATTACTTATGGCCTTCGTGTAGTGTGGAGTTTGCGACATAATAGGGTGAATCAACAACTGCTGTGAGNGAATATATATATATTGGATAAATGTTAAAAGTGCTTCATGTATCAAATTGACGTTTGCTATTCTGAAAAAATTATTAAAAGTAACAGATTGTTTTATGACCGACAATTGGTAACGAATGAATCAAATTAATAACGTAGCGAATTGTTTTCAATTATATTTTTTTTCTTTAGAATATGATAACTGTTTTAGGGTTGTTACAGGTTATTCAATAGTTTTTTATTGGTATAATTTGTTTCTAGAACTTTCTAATTAACGTCTAGGTCTCCAGTTACTTCCTGCCATCTGCCTTTTAGATAATTACCAGTGGAATATAATAAATTTCACCTTTTTTTTTTCACCATTTGGATATTGATCTCATGCTTTCTATTGCGGTATTAATTTTTTGATTATTTTTTATTTTAATGAGTGCTATAAAACAAGTGGGGAAAACACTTTCAGTTTTATCAGCTTACAATATTATTGAATCAGCGAATATATTTCTAAATTCAGCGTAGGGTGGTGTAGTGGCTCCTCTACCCTTTAGATGATTATGGATAACTAATGAAGGATTATTGATGCCCAATTGTTTTAGTTTTTAAGGACGCACTTTACTTAACTTTAGCGAATTACGTGACAGATGTTTATTCATTCAAAAAGACGATCCTATGAGTGCGTTTAACTAATTGCTGCTTGTCTGTCTGGTTTCTGATTGCAGCAAGTATAGCAACGATAGCCCGTCCTAAGGGGGAAGGGGAGGGGGGCTTAACTCCCTCTGTTGCGAATTTCTCTTGGTGCCCTCGTTTTGAAATTCTCTTCTAATATCTCTCGCTACGCCGTTTTAAGGAATAGAAAAGAAATCGCATAAAAAAAAACGGAGCTAAAAATATTTATTTTTATATCCTGAACGAATTACTTGTTCTCTCGTCACTTAATTCTCCACGCTCGTAAAGCTCCTTGATAGGAAATATTTACGCTGACTGTAAACTTATTTTTTTATTCTTGTTCTACTTTTTTCCTTCATTAATTTTTTACTCGTGAATTTTGTGTGGTTGTCCATTAAATGTCAGACGAATACATCATCACAACTGTATTTAGTTAGTCACTTCTTGTCAGTTACACAAGTTACTTGTTAACCAATATGAAAGGAAGAAATTTAATAAATAAAGTTGATAAATATCAGTAAACTTTTAAATTTAATTAATTAAATATCTTATTTATTGAGATGATTATAGTTAACCGATCAATAATTTTAAGTTGTTATACACCTATTTGCTATGGATATAGACTTACGTATCGTATCGTGACGTAGGTAATGTTTTTTATTATTGGTTGAGTTATATACACCCATAGAAGAAGATATTGAATCTTAATTTTTCTAAAAATGTATAAGTTTTGTTACATGTTCTTCACTAATACGAGTACATAACCGCTACAGATGTAAAAATTGGTATAGCGTTAAATAATATATATCTATCTATTTTTACGATTAAAACAAATTAAGCAATGTAATTTTTATGTTTTCGAAAATATTTCCCTAAAAAAAGGTATTTTTCTTGATCCCTAATTCTCTTATGTATTTAAAGTCTTTTTTTTTTTTTTTTTTTTTTTTTTTTTTTTTTTTTTTTTTTTTTTTTTTTTTTTTTTTTTTT
>KZ807498.1:248424-262600 GCA_000696205.2 Oncopeltus fasciatus | reverse complement strand
TATATTTATATATGTATAGTTTACAATTTTCTAGCTAAAATTGTATGCTCCTATAAATTTAACTTATTGGAAGACTTCTTTGTAGGGGAATATAATTTTCTTGGTCTATTAGATTTGTATGAAAATAATCTCATCCTCCTAGTCATACTACTAAGTTTTTTTTTAACATTAAATAATACAAAAGACTCATGCAGTAAAATTGAAAACAAGCCCAGAATTATTGATGATTTATAGGTTATGTACGTATGTTGTTGTTTTCTTTGGAAAATGTTTCTTGCGGTGGTGGTAAAGGCAAAGTTCTAAAGGGTTTATTGTGGCTGAAGTGGTTTGTGTGTAGGACGGGGTGTAGGGCGGTCGGCAGTGACCCATGAAGGAGGGCTCATCGGCCCGTGTTATCGCTGCCCTCTGCTCTTATCAGTCCGGCTCACCTCCAGGACGCTGCACCACTTGCTAGCTCCACCCCGCTATTAATAGCTGTTCAAGGGTGGGCGGCAAAGAGGTAGATCTCCGTTGGGTCGACCTCGTCCGTATGACGTCATGACCCTCAATGTACACTCCAGCCAGAATTACACTTATGCGAAGATGGCCCCCAATGAGAACTAGTATCCATCTGCGATATCATCTCTTCTCATGATTTGTACCTTCTAATCTAACAAATTTTCATTCATTTTGTTTTTTTTTCTTTGTCTTTCTTTAATCCTTAAATCCATAATCATCTTTTTTTTATTAGATTATCATTGCCACAGAAGAGTGTGTGTGTGTGCGGGCGTGTGTGTAACTTATTTCTAATTCTTAACATAAAATCTCTTAAAATAACTAAATAAAAAAAACTTTGTAAAAAAAAAAAAAAATTCTCTTACAAAACAAAAAGTTAGGAAAAAAAAACTCTCTCCCTTATGATAGCCTTTTAAATAGCTTACAATGTAAAACAATGGTTGGCGAGTTTTAGAAAAATACGGATTTTGAGTTTTTTGTTGTTTTTTTTAGCAGTTTCCCCAAGAACTTCTCTCTTATTTTTTTTATATACATACGAATACTAACATATGTAATGTATATGAATAAAGAAATTAATTTATATTAAGCAAATTCTCAGGTTTAAAAGTTGTAAAATTTGTCTGTAGTATCAACCTTTCGAAAAAAATAAATTCTAAATAGAATATATCGTATCGGGGATATGAATGTCGTGATTTTTTTAAAAACGACGTTCTCTTGAGCCTTATCAAGCTAATTAGCTATTGCATTTATGCATTTCTGGGTTATACGGAGAATTTGCGTGATAAACTATTTTTTTATTGAGTTGCATTACTTCCATGTCTATATATTAGAAAGATGCAATGAAGTGCAATGATATAGCCCTGATTGCTCCAGCGATACCCATGCAGGGCTTATTAAGATCCTTATAGAAGAGTATCGATTACCCTTAGATGATTTTAGTTGGGGTTCGGTCAAGGTAGATCCAAAAAATTTAATAAATGTATTTTTTAATAAAGGATTATCTGCGGACGTTTCGGCTTACATTGTAAGCCATCTTCAGGGCTATCATAAATATGAGAGAGGGGGTTGTATCGATTACCTTGAAGTAGAGTTGGAGTGAAGCTGACTAGCAGAGGAGGTACTCGGGTCGTCGGGGAGAGCAGAGAAAGTCCAAGTGGAAATGAGCCGTGGCTAGAGGGGAGGGGAGGGCTCTACCTGGGAAAAGGAATATCATCTTCGGGGGTTTGAAAGCTTTCCGCCGTCCACGGGAAGTCACTCCTACTTCCACTCCCCTGATAAATTTCATTTGCCCCCCACCCCTCCTCCACTACCCAACACCACGATCCGTCTGTATTTGGTCCTACCTCATTCCTGATATCCTGGGCAAATATTTGTGTCACTTTGCTTCTGGAACAATCTCACACCTCGCCTGCAATGTCGTCTGGGGCATTTGTCTCAGTACAATATGAGAGAACTCATTCAGAAATTAAATTATGATATTATATGACCATATTTTCAGAAACCCTTACTTTCCCTGAAAGTGTTTGCAGAGAATCTATTTATAAAATAAAATGAGGTCTCTTGTCATAGTGATATTGTTTCCTCCCTCTATATAGTTACAATTATAATTAAAATACGAAATGAAGGTGAAAAAGTTCTCGGCCCAATCCGGAAAGAAATAAAAAACTGAAAATAATATTATTTTTTTATATATTATGTCCCTTATTACCAACACATTTATTACTTCTATTTTTTAATTTTTTTCATCCCTCCTAATAATAATTTTCGTCTTTGACGTGGTCTTCGTCCTCAAATCGCCTTCCTCTGAGTTGGTTAATTAAATCAAACCCCTAGATGGCCATCACTTTACGTGAGATGTCCTAGTGGCAATACAATAGCAAGTGCAAACTGATAAAATTTAAAGCATTATAGGTACTAGAGAAGCAATGACAAGATTATGAAAATTGGTTTCATTATAACTACAATTAGATAAACATAACAAGGTATAAAAGTTCTTTATCTTAATCCCCTCCGTCGTAGATAGGCCGAGAATTTTTTGACCTCCCCCTCGTGTGCTCGTGTTTAGATTCTGTTCTCTCGAGGTAATGCGGACAGCAAGCAATAGTAGAGAGAGTGTGTGTGTGTGTTGTGTGTTGTTTTAAGTTCGAGCTGGTGGTTTTCTGTGTTAGGCCAAAGAGCGTAATGCTCTACTATCTTGTCTTCCCATAATACGCCTTTAGAAAAAAAAATTCTCTAAAGCAGAGATATTTAATGATATTCGTTTAAAATTAATAATTTAGTAAAACCGAAATCGGTATTCAAATTTGATTGTAGGAGAGATAAGTATTGAGACCAAATTATGAAAAATAAAATATGAATGTTAAAACCCCCCTTAAATGTCTTTTGATATATCTTTGTGGGTATTGAAAGATAAATTGTTTATAGGACCTAAATAAATTTGAGTTAAATATTTAGGTTCAGTAAGTTGTTCAAATCAAAAGCCGTGGCTTTAAATACATCATTCTATGCAAGTAGACGCCCTATTCAGTTCTCTCCTGGTAGCACTGGGTAATATTTTATTTACCCCTAAGATATTGCCCAGGTTGCGACTCAAACCCTCTGTCTATGTCTTACTTAAGAGTCCCAAAGGACTATGCTGGCTCCCCCAAAAGATATCTCTTTCTTGCCGTACCGTAGCAGCATTTTCTACTGTTGTATTTAATATCCTCCCTTTCATGTTAAAACATAACAAATAGGTATAATTTGTAATAATTTCACAGTGCTTTTTAGTTGGCACGAAGAATTGCCTAATCTGTAGGATCTGATTACTATTCGATTTGTTGTTTGATGACAGGTTGAGTTTTTCGATAAACAACCTCCACCCTCTGAATAATTAGAGTGGCGATAAAGGGGTGAGTTATCTCCCTGTGGTTGCCATCTCAGCTTCGACATTTCGTGTTCGTTAGATTGTTCCCCTGCAATAGCTTTGATTTACATTGGGATTTTATTTTTATCAAAAGTGGGCCAACCTTCATTGGTATTTTCGTTCATCTTTAGTGTTTCGAAATATTCTGGTCCATTGAATTTTTTTCCTTTATGGATATGTTGTTGTTTTTTCTCTTAAAATTCCAAGAATTTCATTTAAGTATCCTATCAGAGATATCTATTTACGATATTGGAATATCGATTCCTTTGAGGAGAATTTCTAATGGCATGCTCCATAACACTTGAATAATTTCTTTATGCAATATGTCTATGATATTAAAATGAAGTTCATCCAATTATTGGTTCTCCTTCATTCGATCTATCTCTGAAGGTATTTGTATTCTCTTAGTATCTTAGACTTTATAATTTGAAAATGAATTTTTTTTTTTCCTGCAGGCGTTTTATAGCCGTACGTCATTTTAGGTATGATTGTTGTTGCTTATTTCTACAATACTGTGACGATGTTTAAATATTTTGGCGATATTGATGCTTTTAACACTTTGATCGATTAATTAGTTTATTTTTGATAATCATTAACAAAAAAAGTGAATNGCACTTAAAAAAGTACTTATCAGTAATCCAGTTCTCTACAAAGAGGCTCACATGGACTTTTTTTTTCTCCCTTAATAAACTTATCAATATTTCATCGAGTTTCAATGACTGATATTCATATTCAATTATAATAATTTTATTTGTAAGTTCTTATTTTTAATGAACGAGCTCTTATCTTTTTAACTGCAAAATTTTGTTCACCTGCCTAAGATATATGAAAATAATTTATTTATAACATTATTATTATTTTTTTAACTGGTTAGAAGGATTTTTCCTTGCCCTCACTGAAAACAAATGTTGAGGGTAGGAGAAGCAAATAACAGAGGAAATAAAGTGCTAATGACCACTGGCAGTCGATGCACAGTCAAAAAAAAAATAAAATAAATAAAATAATAAAAAAAGTGAATCAAATATTATTTTTCTCGTTCTTGAAGCATTAACAAAACTTATTTTAGTAACTAATTTAGTATGATTTTTTCAACTCGTTATTCATTGGTGCCTTTTAGGATTTGTCATCAAAATTAATATTTGGAAAGTAAGTTTTCTATCGTATTTCACGCATTTATGGCCATTTAGCAATTTTAGTGAATATTACGCCGTGCTTTCTCTTATCAATTGGAACGTTTCAGTACTTTAACGAACTGAAGGTTTTATAACATCTAAAAATATATAAAACCAGATATGAAAATCATATAAAAATAAATAAATGAATAAAATCTTTATTTAAAAAAATGCTAATTTTCATTGGATTTGCTTACATATAAGAGAATACCTGGGGAGTAGGATAACCTGGTGTACTTTATGAAATGGAAGAGAGGTTTGGTTAAAAAAAGAGAACAAGTACAAACTCTGCTCAAACATGAATTTTGAACTTTGTTTGTAGCCATATAAAATTCGCTTTTGCAAATGAAATATTAACAAAACTGATAAAACTTATTTTAGCATATAAATTATATAAAATAAGAAAAGTATAATCAATATCAATGGTCAAGAAAATTTGCTATTCTCATTTGCTATTTTCACATAAATATTTGGTGAATTATTGTTCTTCTTGCCTGATATTTATCCTAACAATACTCTCTTTGGCTTTAAGCGTCTACTAAATTCAGTAGACGTCATTTTTCTCAATTATACGTAACGTATAATGCTCCTTTCGTAGGCTCAACTATAATTTATTTCTCTCCCATTGCCCCGTTGTATAGTTTTTGATAGTACATAATTTTTCTGTTCTGAGCACTAACTTCTAGCGTTGAAGAATCTTTCGATTGGTGGAGAAGGCTCTGAAACTTTGAAAATCTCTACAGAGCATTCCATGTTCTTTCGTTTCGTGAATGATTCCACCAATTTTTAGCATTTAGAGTTAAGAGTTCTTCCAATTGCTCGAAGCAGATCGCCAAGACTTAGTAAGAGAAAGGTCTATCTAAATCTCCACTACTTTTAGCTAAAACTGAAAATTAATCAATAATTTTTTTTCTTTATTTAGAAATTACATTCTACACAGCGTGTATCTTGCAATGTGCTCTCATAGTATATAATAAATAAGAACTGGTTGGAGAAAGATTGTTGGGAACACACAAAAAGAATAGAGAAAAATATACACTCCTCACTGACGAAGAGCGAGAAATCTCTCTAACAATTATACTCTTTGTAATTTTTTCTTTTTGTTCACACTCTTTCTTCCTCCTGTTCTTATTTACTATGTATATGTCATCCCATGTTTTCATCAAATTACTCCCTTGAACTTTTTAAATATTTTTAGATAGACTTTTTTATTTCAAGTTTTTATTTTTTTAGTTCTCATTTTGTAAATAAATTACCAAAATAAAATAATTGTGTGAAAATAATTCGACGAATAAGAGTAATTGATTAATTTATTTCCCAATGTTTCCTAAGATAATAAAGACGAGGGACATCTTCATAATTTTTATTTTTATTTTAACGTTCATAAATTAACTTTTCTTCTTGTTTGGAGTGATTTTTCATTAAAAATAAAATATTTTGGTTATCTTTGTTTTATTGGCAGCCATCCGAAATTCCCCTAGCGGAATCCTCAGTCAATTAGAANAATCAAATTTTCATTTCCAATTTGCCTTAAATACATGTGTTTCTTTTTTTATTGAGTCCATATCTACACCATATATAAATTATTCTGTGAAAAAACTGTATGATAGGTATTCCGTGAATTTTTATTTGAAGGCCATAAATTTCGTTAAAAGCTATATTTAAATCGTGTGATAATACAACACTAACGTTTGCTTAGGGCCAGCAACGCCCTAAAAAAAATATTTTTTGGCAAAACGAAGTTTGCAATGTCCACTAGTATGTAATAAATAAGAACTGTTTGGGGAAAGATTGTTGTGAACACACAAAAATAAAAGAGAAAAATAGACACTCCTCACTGAAGAAGTGCGAGAAATCTCCCTAACATTTTACTCTTTGTAATTTTTTCTTTTTGTATGTTCACAACACTCTTTCTTCCTCCTGTTCTTATTTACTATGTATATGTCATCCCATGTTTTCATTAAATTACTCCCTTGAACTTTTGTTTTTAGATAGCCTTTTTTTATTTATTTCTTTTTTTTTTTTAGTTCTCATTTTGTAAATAAATTACCAAAATAAAATAATTGTGTGAAAATAATTCGACGAATAAGAGTAATTGATTAATTTATTTCCCAATGTTTCCTAAGATAATAAAGACGAGGGACATCTTCATAATTTTTATTTTTATTTTAACGTTCATAAATTAACTTTTCTTCTTGTTTGGAGTGATTTTTCATTAAAAATAAAATATTTTGGTTATCTTTGTTTTATTGGCAGCCATCCGAAATTCCCCTAGCGGAATCCTCAGTCAATTAGAATGCACCTGAAAGTTTTGCAAAATGAAAGTTTATTGTACAAGAAATGCAAGGGAGTTAAAATTTAAAAAAATCCTATTATCTAGCTAGACTCGGTGATGCAGTGGTCATCACAACTGCCCGGAAAGTGCATTTATTTTATAAAATTTACGTGGGATTAAATATCACAACTAAAGTAATTATTTAAAGAAAGTTTATTGTGCAAAGCAATTTTTGCNTGTCTGTAACGTATGGACTTAAAAAAGGCTGGGCTGATTTTGATGAAATTTTTTAGGGAATCTCCAGAATATTCAGGCGGGTGACACTGTGAAGTCTGATTTTTTATTTTCTGTCTGCGGGCGTGACAAAATCAAATTTTCATTTCCAATTTGCCTTAAATACATGTGTTTCTTTTTTTATTGAGTCCATATCTACACCATATATAAATTATTCTGTGAAAAAACTGTATGATAGGTATTCCGTGAATTTTTATTTGAAGGCCATAAATTTCGTTAAAAGCTATATTTAAATCGTGTGATAATACAACACTAACGTTTGCTTAGGGCCAGCAACGCCCTAAAAAAAATATTTTTTGGCAAAACGAAGTTTGCAATGTCCACTAGTATGTAATAAATAAGAACTGTTTGGGGAAAGATTGTTGTGAACACACAAAAATAAAAGAGAAAAATAGACACTCCTCACTGAAGAAGTGCGAGAAATCTCCCTAACATTTTACTCTTTGTAATTTTTTCTTTTTGTATGTTCACAACACTCTTTCTTCCTCCTGTTCTTATTTACTATGTATATGTCATCCCATGTTTTCATTAAATTACTCCCTTGAACTTTTGTTTTTAGATAGCCTTTTTTTATTTATTTCTTTTTTTTTTTTAGTTCTCATTTTGTAAATAAATTACCAAAATAAAATAAGTGTGTGAAAATAATTCGACGAATAAGAGTAATTGATTAATTTATTTCCCAATGTTTCGTAAGATAATAAAGACGAGGGACATCTTCGCAATTTTTATTTTTATTTTAAGGTTCATAACTTAACTTTTTTTCTTGTTTGGAGTGACATTTCATTAAAAATAAAATATTGTGGTTATCTTTGTTTTATTTACAGCCATCCGAAATTCATCTATGCGGAATCCCCAGTCAATTAGAATGAACCTGAAAGTTTTGCAAAATGAAAGTTTATTGTACAAGAAATGCAAGGGAGTTAGAATAAAAAAAATCCTATTATCTAGCTAGCCTCGGTGATGCAGTGGTCAGCATAACTGCCCGGAAAGTAGTAGACCCGGGTTCGAGTTTTGGCTGAGGTTGTGAATTTTTTTTATTCTAACTCCCTTGCATTTCTTTTATAAAATTTACGTGGGATTTAATACCACAACTAAAGCCATTATTTAAAGAAAGTTTATTGTGCAAAGCAATTTTTGCTTTGCACAATAAATTAAAAGATTGCTTAAATCTTTAAAAATGGCTAAGTGCTTTTGGAGGGAAATCTCAAGTAAGTGACAGTTCTGTTTCCCGAGGAGATAGTTCTTAGTGATGGGATCGTATCCCACAAGTAGGTTTTCTCTCTTCGGACAAGAGCTGTCTTCTCCTCGCAACCTGCCCGACGCGTCCCGCCCCAGATATCAGTATCAGCCTAACTGGCGTGCTTTTCGTGCGCAACGGATACCCTTAGCTCTAGCGAAGGTCGCTCTGAAACTAGAATATGCGAATGACTGAGCGAAAATCGCCTCCCGTCTTGGCCCAATACACGACCCTCGCATACTTCACATTAGAGGAGCGGTAAAGTCAAACCTCACAATAAGTGACACCTACCTTAGAAGGAGATTCCGGAATAATATACTTCACAGCCCCAAAAGTTGTTTGCTTTGTACAAATCTACATTTTATTTCGAGAATATGAAACCAAGAATTCCATGTCTGCTGAAATTGAAAGATAGACGGAATTAATTAATATAAAACATATTTGTTAGATTTTTTGGGGGGGGGGGGTTCGGTCAAGGTAGATAAAAAAAATACAATTTTTAAAAATTTTGTTTTTTTTAAATTATCTGCATACGTTTCGGCTTACATTGTGAGCCATCTTCAGGTCCACGAGGGAAGTCGTGTCCAAGTTCACATTTTCATGACTTACATTTTAACATTTTTGTTGTTGTTCTGTGCTATTTTAAAGTTTTAGTATAGACGTGAAGTATTATTTTGTTTTGTTTTTGAAATTATTTACGAAAAACTAATTTTAAAGAAGATATTTATTTTTGTTTCAAACAATTTTAGAGATTTTATTCTTTTATAATCGAATTAATGGTTTCTCTTGTATTTGTCCTTGTTTAATTATGATTTTATTTCTTTTATTAAGATTCAAGCACTAATTGATTTTATAACATTTTTTCCTCCTCATTTTTTATTATACTGAATGCGACAGTTTATAGAAGTTGTTATAAACTGTCGCATTCAGTATAATAAAAAATGAGGAGGAAAAAATGTTATAAAATCAATTAGTTTATTTTATTATTACTTGTTTGTGTTTCCTATCATAAATATTACACTTTACAGTGAAGAAAACTTTAATGGTTGCTAAACGTCCAAATTCTACTGAGAGGTCCGTGAAAATGTGATTTTCATTTTCGGGACTTGATATTTTGGAAAAATTTAAGTCTCTGAACTCAAAGTTCTACCTGAAATTGCCTAGGGTTTCATAGCATTGGCCACTTTTATTTCTCGATTAGAGGCCAATGCGGGTCTGTAACCCTCTATCTCCAGGTTTTAATGGATCCCTTCTGCTAACGCAGCGCTCCTCAAGTGACCTGTATTCAGTAGTAAAATTTCTGCCGAGAATTAAAGAAAATAAAATACCCCACATCTTCCTTATCCTCAGTAAGGCTGTCCGTCTGTCTTATCTATTTTCCAAAGAAAACTCCAATAATACAAATAAATCTATTTTTGACTTGTAGTTGCTTAATAAAGAGTGTTTACAAAAATTTAATATTTTCCCGAATCCCCTATTTTTTCTTTCAAAATATTCCCTAGCCCACGCATTGATTCCTCTCTCACCTTGTACTCCCTTTGAGTCCAATATCGCCGTTTATCAATTTTGCATCGTCAGTTCCCTCTCCCCATTTTTTAAGCTCCATTTTTTCCAATATTTCCCATGATTTTCTTACTTGCTCCAGTTGTTTGTTCGCAAGAAACCTCTCACTCTTTCGACACGGTTATTTTCTTTATTGACAATTTATTACTGCTTATACTTTTGCCTATGTCACACTTCTTTACAATTTTTATATATCCATTATAATTATATTTCTTTGGTTTGGCAATTATTACATTTTATATTCGAGAAATAACTATTCAGTTGTTTGTTTTTAATGACTTTTTAATTTTAATAAATCATTGCTATATTCGTTTCGTTAGTAATTTAAAGTTTGAGTTCTTTTCATCGGCTTATGATACTTAGAGTTATCTACATGTATCCCATTTTTCTCTTTTAAATTATACTTCAACTCTAATGTGTTATATTTGTCTGTTTGTTTGTACTTAATTGCCCTAGAAGTAATCTCAATTCTGTGATTAAAATACCATACTTCTTTAGCCAAAAGGTCTGAAATCCATTTTAATGAAATTCTATGTTTGTATTTCACTTCAGCTTATAAAGCGGCTTATTCATGCAAGCCATACTTAATCTTTCGAAATAATAATTAAAATTAATTTTTTTTTCTGTGTTAATAAATATTTTAAGTATTTCTCAAACGTGTATTACTCACATAAATTCATTACAAATGGAGATTTGTTTTTCCTCTGTACATCATGTTGATGGCACTTTGCATACGACGTTTTACTATTGTAAGGTTTATTATTTTGTTTAATTAAGTTGGTTTCCCTTTGATCTCTGTCTATGCTCTCCCCGAAGGCGTACATTCATACTCGAGTGAACAATAGAAATTAATGTTTCCTTATCTTCCTTATCAAATCTTGTATTGATTCTCAGCAGAGCTCAATTACTTTAAATTGCGACGGAATTGTTTAACTTATTGATATATTCCTTTACCATTGTCCTGGGCTATCAGTTGATGAGTTGTAGTAATGCGGCCATAACTGGTACGCATATCCTTTTTAATCTTTTGAGGTCGGTGCTGTATCGAATGAGCTGTGTCTCCGAGTGAAAGTATACTCCAGCTGGTGTTCCTCGCGTTCCAGCTTGCTGTGACTTCCGTGTGCCTGTTTCTTCTACGTGTCCTGTTACATTTCACCATCGGCTTGAGCACCTATTCTTGTCTGCTCCATCCTGACTAGGAATTCTAGCTAACTCTCCCACGAGGAGACGTATCCCTCACTATTCCCCCTGCAACTTACTGCTGCATGCGTAATCCATTGATGGTCCGCAATCCACTGACTACTCCACGCGGTGGCATTTATTCCGGTTTTACTGCTTTTGAACAGCTGCAGCTTCACTTCTCGCAGGTGCACTTGGTATTCCCTGTGTGACAATGCTCTTTCATCGCTTCCCGTCACCGCACACAATGTCGTTTACCATTCACCGAAGCGCTGTCCGATGCAGCCGTATCTTCTTCAACTCTTCTGTAAGGCTAACCTTCTCCCACGTCGGCCATATTTACTATCATTTACTCTTCACCCCATCCCTCCTTCTGACATCCCTTTATCTGTTGGACATTTACTTCCAGCGCAGTTGTACCCTGACACTATTTCCCACTAACGGTTTATGACAGCTTGCACTTACACATGTCTCTGATTTTCTACCTAAGCAGCTTCATAGCCATAAGACTAAATGATTAATTCAAGCTTAAGCGTGTGAAAGATGAGTGCTCTAGGGTTGTTCTGCAATATTTGGAATAAATGAGGGGGGGGGGGCGTCATGCACAGTTCACATAGTACATTATTACTAAATATATTTTTTAGAAAAAACACGGCCTAAAAGTTTTAAAAAATCAATTTAATAACTCTAATAATAAGGAAGTACTTTTTGATGATCTATTTTGGCATTCTTGTAAACTGCCCCTCCTCTACAACTGATTTTAGTCAGATATGTACCTGACGAAAATTCAGAAAACTTAAGTACCCAATTCAGTTTCTGCATTTCAAAAATAAAAGAAAACACTCCACTTTTATATGTCTTTTTCGTATAAATGTTAAAATTTAAAAATTATTCTCTACTATTATACTATGGAAACTCATTATGTTGTATAATTTATTTTTTATATAACTGGAACAATAGGAAAGATTTTGATGACTTTATCAATTAAGCGACTAGAGCGCTTATATTGTAATATGTTTATAAAATATATAAAGTGTGAGTGCGTTCGTGTTTAAATGTATGGAATTAATACTCTGTGTAACCGCAAGCTTTAAGTAGATTTGTGTTGTGTAAGGAAAGTGAAGTTCGGTAACAGCAAAGGTTTGAGTTAACCACCGGTGAACAGTATAAGAACAGTATTGTATTTCCGGATCTAATAATATATTGCCCGTAATGTTTGTCAACAGGAATCATCAGATTTACAAACACAAATATGGACATTAGTTAGCTTTGATGACGACACGATTCTCATAAATTTCACAGATAAAATAATTTATTTACTGTTTGAATGCTCATATAAGGTACTCTGATCACAAAACAGGTTATTCATCTTTTGATACCTGCCGCCACTAAGCATTTGAATAATTCTAACTTTATGTATATGCAGTGTGTGTTAGTTGTAAATAGGAAAGGAGTATATGGTTGTTTCTCTTCAAGTAACTCCTGCTATTCATATCCCAGCCAATTGACTTTGTCTGAAACTGTAATTGGATCTGAACGTTTATCTTAAGGAGATCTAACGAAGAAGAATAAGTAAATCAAAACAGAAGTTGTATGCAAATTGAAATACCAGCAAAGCTCTCAAAACACATTTTGAAATAAGTGCTTACAAAATAAAATAAAAAATCATTAATTTAATTTTTATGTTTGCCCTAAAAAAAAGTAAGAAAAGAAGTCAAGTCTAAATAGGCTTTCTCATGCTCTCGCCTAGGGAGTAGTGGGAGTGGGGGGGGGGAGGTGAGAGGTGGGGGCTGTAGGAGAGAGGCGAGAGGACAGTGGGCTTCGAGATGTGCTGCATGGCTCTTATCGCGGTGGCACTGGTGTCGTTGATTTCAGCGGCGTGGTCTGCGGTGGCGGCCTCCTCCCCTCTAAGGCTGGGCCGCCTGCTGGCCGAATCCTAGATGCAGCCCCGCTCCGTGTATACCCTTCCTGGCTGGAGGGGTGGCGGGCTCTGGGGTTCGAGACCCGGCCCTTCTGCCCTCCGCCCTCAGGCTTGGACCTTACCCCCCTCTAGGCCGTCCGGCACTTCCGCGCCTCACCGCGTCAACAGGCCCTATGTGAGTACCCTTCTCCCTATTCCAAAGTCTTACTCTCGAAATACTGACTTAAAGTAAAAGTATTTAAGCACTTTGGATTATAACTAACCAACTCTAAAATTTCGTGCAAACACCCCATTACTACTTATTATTATAAATTATGGCTGCTAAAACCCTGAAGTAAATTCAAAGTTCTCATTTCTAAAGGAATTGATATAGCCTATTCGCAGAACTATTTATATTATCTTGATATTGATTTAATATTTATATTTAGATGCATTAAGTTTTAAAATATATTTTGTAAATAAAATAATAAACACCGATTTTGATGCACTTTTTTTTATTTTAACAAGGCCAGAAAAAGTAGTATGAAGATTTTCTATTTCTTTAGCCTAAAGAAAAGTGTTATTTATTACTTTTGAAAGCCTTAATATTATGAGCTGCGTGGACTATACAAACTTTTCGAGAAAAACAATTCAACTATCAACCATACGCCTTTACGACCTGCCTGAGATTCGGGTTCGAGTCTCGTCCAGGGCATACTTTCATCGATAAGTGAAAACTTGCCAAGGCCTCTTGGAATAGCGTTTCTATCTGTTGATAGCTTCTCCCTTCATAGTCCCAAGTGTTGTGTGCATATGCGTGGTCAGTTAACATGACATTCGAAGACGCACTGGCAAAAGTGGAATAAGTGTAGCTTCTGGCTTCCAAATGCCATTCCTAAAGATCTCGTCCTGCATAAAGCATTCCTCTTTGAATGGAAAACAATTTCAATTTGACTAAATTATATTTTACAGCCATTATGTTTCACGCACAAGACATGTAAAAAAATCACTTAAATTTAGTTATATCGTATTCAAAATTGTATTAGCTCGATTGCAATCTGTAACTTAACTTATTCTTATTATTGTAGAGAATATCTAAGATTTTTTTTTTTTTTTTTTTTTTTTTTTTTTTTTTTTTTTTTTTTTTTTTTTTTTT
>KZ807498.1:224191-235613 GCA_000696205.2 Oncopeltus fasciatus | reverse complement strand
CATTACGTTTTGCAAGCGTATATATATATATATAGAAAGTATATCTAGAAAATGAAACACCCGATATATAGTAATCAAGAACAGGTGGGATAGAGAGTGCAGTGCACACACAAAAAAGGAAAATCACAAGGAGTAAAATTCTCGGGAATCTTTCGCCCTTCTTTGGTGAGTAGTAGTGAAGAGAGACTAGAGCTAATCTAGCTTATCTCTGTGTCTTATGTTTTCATATTAATTAAAAACATTTTGAGCCAATACTTACATACATAAATACATAGTCCTACGAGAGGGGCATCACTTTGTATAACTGCTTAAATAAAACACCTGTCCTCTAAATCTCATTAAAAAAATATTTCTCTTCTGCTTATTGACAGTAATGAGGAATGGAAATTCGTTTAATAATTTATTAATTTTTAAAGTGCTAGGGGAACAAAATTTAGTTAAAAGTTGATATTGGCACCACATTAAACTTTTTCACAATTCGTAATTTGCCTCAAAGCACTTTCAAAATCAATCTAAATTAATTTTGAGTTAGGTATTTTTATTGGGGTCTTGATAATTTTCTATTCTTCTAGCTGACTGGCTCATTACCGATTCGCTGCGGAAAACTATTTTCATTGTTTCGTTGGAAAAGTTAGTAAAGTAACTTTCCAGTGGAGTTAAGTTAAACATGACTCTTATTTAATTTTTTTTTATAAACTTTTATTTATTTATTACATTCTGTTAAATAACAACATTTTGTAATTTGATTACAGTGAAATTAAAAATGACATTCAATATCAATCATACGAGGAGAGAAGGTGACCAATGACACCACTCTCAAAGTTTTTTAATTAGTGCCATTCCTTCAAGTATATCCTTTATACATTTTATAAAATTTTTATTTTTTGTAGTATTTATCCCTAGTAAATTTTAAACAATTAAATGCAGTGGAATAGATTAAAAACTAGTGCTGGGAATTTAATAACTTGTCTGGCTAGTCTCGGTAGCGTAAATAGCTAACCCGCTAGCCCGGATAGCAGGAGATCCAGGTTCGAGTCCTGGCTGAGACAGATAGATTTTGTATTCTATTTCCTTGCATTTATTGTTTATACATTTGATGTTGACGCTGAGGCCTAGGAAAACTGTGCTGTATTAACGCCTCCTGGAGATGTACTCCATCCGCAAAGCCAAATTGTGAGGGGATATTGTAAACTCTTTTCTTAACTGCCCCAACTTTTATCTGTACAACATTACCTTTCACAGACAATGTATTCTTCTCGTACAAATATCGCAATGTAGTTGTCCTCCGTATTTCCTCCCACGACCATTGCCTCAGAACAATGTATTTCAGTACGAAATGTGTACGAGAGTAAAGGAGCAACTAGCTACACATCCTCCCCTAACCTGTCTACAATTAGGATTAGGATTAAGATCAGGTTATAGGGCGATTAACATCATGGTTATTACGCCCTGACTGTTGGGGTTTATCTAGGGTTAAATCTGTTATCCATTCTTTTAAATGTTTTCCGTTTTTTAGTGCTTATATACTGTCTACAATTATATATGGCCTTTTATTTTCTGAATAATTTCATTACCATATTATTATTAAAGAATGAGCTGTAATTGCATATTTTTAAAGCAGTGCATACTCTTAATCATTCTTATTTAGTGGCCTTAAGAGCGAGTTACGTTTCCACGTAGGTTTTTTCTGATTCACATTCTCTCCTCTGAAAATGTGGTCAGCGGTCCTGGGAAATGCGTTACCCCTTGACGAAAGTTGCCGAAAGCGCGGGAAAAGAAAGCCTGGGAATATTCGTAAACAATCCCATTCTTTCCCCTCTTAGCTTAAGGGCTTCTTTAATGTCCAATGTTTTGGCAAAAGTGCCATCTCCAAACATCCCCCCTTATTTTGGGGAAATAAAATCTACATCTGTTGTTCTTATGACAGATTTGTAAACATTTTTGTATTTTTGCAGTTTTTTGAAGTTTTTTCCTTATCTTATCTATTAAATCTACCATTAGTCACAAAACTGCATGTGAGTATGTGTCAGTACTCTACAGGCCACCGTTTTCAGTTTTGTTTTTTTTCTTAATGAAATTTAGCATGTGTCTATTAAATAGTAAAAGATAGGTTTATAAATATTAATTTAGATGTGGTGTATTATCCTACGTAAATTTTGAACATTTAATGCGAGGGAATAAAATTTGAGTCCTGGCTGGGACAGATAGATGTTTTATTCTATTCCCTCGAATTAAATGAGTAAAAGAAAGGCTTTGTTCATTATTCAACCAGATAAATCAATAGAAGCGAGGACTACCTGAAACTTCTAGTGCGAATAAAATCTTCTTTTTTTTTTCTTTATGAGGCAGGCGTAATATTTTGTGCAACGAAACAACATAGATTTCTTTATTATTAAAATCAATATTTTGGGACTAACGCAGCAAAATTTACCAATTATAAATGGGGATGTACTTAAAGAAGTCACGATTAGTTATTTTTCTTAATAAAATTTTGCCTGCCACTTTTAATGAAAAGGTTGAGTTCCTTGTTGAGAAAAAACCGGACCTACTTTTAGTAATTTTTCACTCCCATTCAGGAGTGAGGAATTACTTTAAACGTTAAAAATCTTTGTCTGTTTTCTGTATCAGTGGATATTGTATATTTAATTTAGAGTAATGTAATTTTACGCATATTTGTCTATTGATAAAAGAAATGTTTAATAAGTTACAAATTAAAATTTAAAAATTTGAAGGATACCAAATCTATCGACATTTCCTTTATTTACTTTTCAACATTTATTTATAAATACGTATATAAAGAAAATATTTTAAGATTTAGTTTCGTAGATTAGATGAACCGAGCCTATTTATTTAATCATAGGTATTTGTTAAATGTAGAAACCTAATTGTGTATTTAGCCTCTTCCTATTTTAATCCGTTTTAAGAATGGAGAAAACCCCCACATTTATTAACAACAATACATTCCTTATTTTTAGTGTTATGACAAAAATGTATTAATTGCTATTTGTGAAAAATGTATTTTCTCTCGATTATGCTCTATATCATTTTTACCGAAAACCCATATTTAACAAAAGAAGATATTTAAGAGGTTAACTACTAAGAGTCAGTGCTTCTTCCCTCCCTACTTTTATTTTTCAGTAAACTCTTCATGCTCATTCCTCTGGAGTAGTCCTCTATCTACTCCAAAGTTACTAAAATTCTTCTGGTAATGTGTATTGCAGGGTCAGTTACTCAAATAGCCGACGGGGTAACTTGAGTGCTCTATAACTGGAAAAACAATCCACTTGTTCTCTTAATACCTTCCTCGAGTACTTCTCTTCCTTTTTGATCTAGATTTAAAGAAGTTTATAAAAAAAATAATTCCGTTTCTCAAATTCAAAATTTCAAAGGACTGTAAACGTTCTTATCCTATTTCATACTTGCCAATACTTAATGAGTTTTTTAGGACAGTCTCTATGCCTGTTAAATTCCATTTAATTTCTTTATTAAAAGAAAAACTGAGTTTAGTTATTTGTTTGTTTGAAAGAAGAAACCAGTGTCCTAAGAAATTCTGGGGATTTTAAAGCATTACCAGAAAGAAGTTCTCAGCCGCTGTAGTAACTCCTGAAATTATTCAATATGAAGGGGAAGATTTCTTTGGCCATCCGGCGTTGGTTTGAAATATTTAGCATTGGGAATAGGACGTCGGAAAGGAAGAATGGCCATTAATGGATATTCCGCAGGAAGCTGTTGAGTCAATTCGTTCACTATTACTCGCGCGAACTTGCCAGTGCGGTTGTCGAAAGATACTGTTAGTCGTCATCTACTCTCCATGGGGAAGGTGAAGAAGAGCAGTAATCTGACCCCTCACGAACTTACTCCTCAGAAATAAGATCCGGGAGATTGTCTACTTGCCATGAAAAGTGGGTTTACTGGGGAAATCCTAATACCTATAAGTGGCAAGATTGTGATCGAACAGCTTTATCGGTTGCTGCAAAAGAGCAATTTGGCGAGCAAAAAAATCTATGCCCTGCGTTTTTTTTTTTTTGGAATTCACCAGAAATTTATCCCTGATGGATACTCTATAAATTCTGAACTCTATTGCGAACAACTGGAAAGATTGTACGCTAAGTTGTCTGAGCGTTATCCAGCTTTGACCAACTATATATGAGTTTTATTTCAAATAGATAATCCTTGTCCTTATGCTTAAAGGAAATGTCAGCCAAAGAAATGTGTGGGAACTTCATGAGTTAAAAGAACTTTGTTTAAAGTACTTCATAGATTCGAACTCCTGTCTCACTCACCCTGTTGGGTGAGAGGTCTGGACTATATGGTTATAGTCCAGACCTCTCACCATCGGATTAGTACCATTTTCTTCAAGGGAAAAATTTGATAACTGTTCGGAGTTTCTTGAGCAATTAGGCACAATTTTCATTTGTTCAAGACAAAACCGAAGTACAATCCCAAGACCTTTATAGTATGCAAGTGACTCTAACCACTATAGCACGGACTCCTCTGTGTGTGTGCATATATATATATTTATAATATATTCCTGAAAATGATAAAGCAGCCAGTCTATAGTAAACTATACATCCTGCTTATGAAATACCGCAGATTCCTTTTGTAATCGAGGCACGGCGAGAGGAGCCACTTTCACTAGCGAGGTTCTCTCCCTGATGGCTTCTTACGTGGTGACATTTGCAGAAGGGAGCTACTGTTCCTTCGATGGCCCCTGTAATGCCCGAATGTTTTTTATTGGGTGGAGGAAGATCCCCTTTTGAACAGGGGGACTACACAACCCCAAGTAGTCGACTTTTCTTTCTCCTTCTTGTCAGGGTAATTCTAACAGCAGATATAGAGAGACATCCCAGTTCATTTTAGTGTTATACTTGTGAGGAAATGGTTTCCGTTGCTTTTAACTTTTGTCCAACTTTTTTTTTGTACTTAAACAAACCTTTGTGTTTTATTCTTGTTCAATAAAGAATCTACTTCTAGAACAGATCATCAAGTAACTAATTTTATGTATATATTTTATGTAACTAATCTTATTCATTTATTGATTCTTTAAATTTTTTTTTTTCGTAGGTAGTTTTTTATCACTTAAATTCACTCTTAATTTTGCAATTTCTTTTATCTATATTGCTATCTTTTCTTTGTTTTAATCAATTAATTTATACCTGCATTTACGTATTATATTTAGTTAACTAATTTAAGCTATGAAAACCTTTAGAACTAATTCTAAACCAAATACGTCAATGTCGCTGAGGACAAATCCTCAACCCAAAGGTCATCTCATGTCAGTGCCTGTCTAGCTTGATGGAACTGATGCGCTTGGCATGTAATAAATAGAAAATTGAATATCTCTTAACTCAATAAATAACAATAAATATAGCTCTAAATACTTTTAGATGCATCAATTTTCAATAGGCCTATACGGATATTCCATTCATTGCTATTATTTTGAAAAATCTTACAGCCCATTTATTAATTTTTTTTCTATTTATCTCTATTGAATAATTGAAATTCGTTATAGCACGGTCACAAGCGAAGCCAGTAATGAAAAAAAAATTTAAAAAAAATAATGTCCTATATATATGGAATAGTATATTTATGCGTGTATAATTATTATTTATAATAATAAAAATAAATTAATGTTATATTCCAACTGACTTGTCTTTTTGTACCTTAATTCTTTGTAATATTACATGTCCGTCACATGTATATTAAGCACTGGCGATACATATTGGAGTGGAGCAACTGTACAATGATAAATTCATTCGCATTTGATATGAATTATGTAACTCCCAGTTATTTGTTCTATTATTATGATTAGGTTAAGGCAAATTAAAATTTACAAATTTCCAGATTTTATGAAACTCAGTGTTCAAGTTCTGGATTGTATCTTAATTAGCGCCTTCAGACGAGGCTGTCTCGCTTAGACAAGATAATATCCCCTTTCGCACCCCAGTAGCAAAGCTTGTCACCTGGCTAACACGTCCTTTGTTGTGCTCCAAGATATCTCATCTCCATTTTCATTATATGAGTCTTCTTATTAAATTCGTCCTACTTCCATTTTAACAAGAATAATGTCGCGATGAATTTTTTTTTTATATATAAGTTCTTTTACTGAAACTTAATTACATTTAAGAAATATTTCCATGGCTTTGGTTAATATGACACTTCCTTTCATTTTCTCCATCTTCCTCTTCCAACATTTTCTCATTATAATTCTGTTATGAGTGTGTTCAATTTAAATTAGAGTCACAAATAGAGCAAAACAAAAATTTCATAAGCTCCCATGTATAATGTATCGTTGGCTATTACAATTGAAGGAGTTGTAGCGTCATAAGTCGTAGCGTTTGTACTCTTCTTAGATCTGAAACCCTTAACACGCTTCAGAGGGTAGTACGTAGGGAACATGAGTTTGTGTAGACATATTGATCGTGATGGATGACAAGGAACATGTTAACGTATGTGAAGGAATAAAAGCATGTGGTACTATAGAAAAATAAGAGAAAAATTATTTGGAATACGTATATAGACTGTTAAGGGGCCAGCTTATGTTCAATCAAAGCTTAAGTCTCAGCTTTACGTAAAAGTTTTTTTTTTTCTTTCTTGAAATACCACTTATCGTCTGATTTCATTGTCTATTATAGAAAAAAAATAATTTCGTTTTAGCATTTTTCGTGTGTTTTAGGAATCAAAACTTCAGCTTTTAAGAGTTTTGGTTATTTAATTAATCCTAAATAAAATATTTAATTATACTTTTAAATTAAAATTGGCTCATACTGAATCAATTTTTTTTTTTAAATTCTTGATGAAGCCCAGAAAATGTTACTCCAAATTGTAATGGGATTACCTACCACCTGTATACTCTCAATAGTACCTAATCTTCAGCCCCGAGAATTACATGCTCTTGCTAATTCGCAGTGTGTATGGAATTAAAGAGAACTTGTGTAAGTGCCTTGCAACTAATTATGGTCATGGAGGGAGAGGCTGTCAAAAGGCGGCGGCCACCCTTTGTTTCCGAATAAAAGCTTGCCCAGGGCAGTTCGAACACACAGCGCCAGGCCAGCGTCTCCCGAAAGAATCCCTCGGCTAAGCCAGTGTGCTGTAATTGAACAGCAATTGACTTTGCTCAGTAAAGCTGTTATGAACTATTTTCATAAAATATTCATTCGTATTATACTTCTAGAGAGCCTACAATACATATTTCCTTCTCTAACTAACCTGTTGCTTCGTTTGAGGTCTCTGCAGCTATTTTATTTACTTCTTGGCTGTATAAATCGGTCAAATATGTATTTTTCATCTTGTATTTATAATATAGCACATACATGCATACATAGAGATTGGAGAATGAATAAATTCATAAAACTTTTGTCGATTTATTGATAAATTTTATATATTCCAAAGTCATAAGGAGGAATATTCAAAAGGAGAGTTTGTTGACCGTAGATATTATTCTATGATGATTTTAGTTGGGGTTCGGTCAAGGTAGATCCAAAAAACACAAATTTAAAAAATGTATTTTTTAATAAAGGATTATCTGCCAACGTTTCGGAACGTTACAGTCATGGAAATGTGAACTTAGGGACAGGACGTCCTCTCTCATCTTCATGATAGCCCTTACAATGTAAGCCGAAACGTTGGCAGATAATCCTTTATTAAAAAATACATTTTTTAAATTTATGTTTTTTGGACCTTGACCGAACCCCAACTAAAATCATCTTAGCATAAGGAGGAATGCTTCCCCGTTCTGATAGTCAACGCTCTAGCTTGACCATTACAGACGTAAATTGATAGTGTGTCGCGAGAGCCCCTCTTGATACGTGCGTAAGATGGAAGCGGATGCATTTCTCTTATGTGATAAGTGTAACAAAAAAGAATAAGAGTAAAAATTAAGTGAGAAGAAAAGCTGAAGGTCCTGTTGGAGAGAGCGAAGCGTACAGTGATTGGTGTGAAGATAGGTGAGGCTCCACAGCTAGTAGAATAGCCGACGACGAGATACAAGAGGTAAGGAGTGGGGGGACCACCTCTTCTCTCATCGCATAGAAACGGCTTTTCTTTATTTTTCTTTTCTTTTCTTTTTTTTTCGGGGGAGGGGGCGAGGGAGGTTGGGGGTTCTCTTTTCATACCTTTCTTACTTGTCTCCCCCCTCCTCCACTACAACAAAACCAATGTCTTCATCGCAAACGCACCGTGTCCCGCCCTCATCATCCGTCCTGCCACTCTCGTTTTAGTTGGCCTCTCTCAGCCATCAAAATTACACCCGCCTCTTTTCAGCTCTTGGTTTTACAAGCCATGGAAATATCCACAACATTTCAAAACAGCTTTCCATGTACTGTGCCTTAGCAATAAAAAATAAATATTTCTTTAAAATTTTCTTATATTTTGAATATTTTATGTTTGTAATATCCTTTATTTAACCAATCAGCTCTTTATCAGATGATTTCTATGCGAATAGTCATGATACTGGGTAAGAATCTTCAGTTATGTATTGTCACTACCCACCATTGAATAGTATCCTAGAAATGGTACGGCCCATGAGTCCTTTATTGGATTTTGTCCTATTTTGTTCTAATTTATTGGTAATGCCATGTCATTTACTCCTTTAGCGAAAGTACTAATGACAGCTGTTAATAATTAGAAACTTCTATTTTATGGGACACCAGCATTGCTGATAGGATCTTCATGTCTGGAGCTGAGGGTTGGAGTCCGTCCTGGGCAGTCTATTGCCAAGGTTCTTTGCTACCTACAGAGCCCTTCTGTGTTCATTCTTTTTTCTGGCTTTTTTTTTTTTTTCTTCTTGGAAGGCCTCTCTCGTACTCTGCAAACTCTTTCAATATACCTCAGGTAGAAGATTCCTTGGCATCCCGAGGCCTTCTGTCATCATATGCATAACTCATTAACTCCAGGGATCCTGTATTCCTCCATTAAGATGATAATGCCAAACCACTTCAACTGGCGGGTCTGCAATATTACATTCATCAGTACGTGCTGTTTACTTACGATTCTCTGATTCTACGTTGTGATATGAGTCATACATTTTGTATGTTCGAAAATTTAGGTTATTAGCACATAAAATATGAAATGAATGTGGAAATACAATATCATTTGTAAAGAGGAAACTAATATATTCAAGGAATTTACGGATTACGCGGGGGAATGGAGAATTTTATATCAATAAACTCCCTCCTTGAAAATTTGATATTTATCGATTGAGAAGACTCTTTTCGAAATCAGGGTTGGATGAACTCCTCAAATCCCTCTTGCTAATGTTGCGTACTTATTCAGTATATATGACCACTCTAGGCGAAATCATAGTTACATTGAGCATACAAACTTGGCGATCTCGCACATTAGGTCGGACTGGGGTATATGTGCTACTTATAGCCGAATCCCCGACTCTTGCCAGTCATATAACCATTACGTTTTGCAAGCGTCCTCTCCTGTGGTCGAGTGGCCGTTCGCTCAGTATTCAGGAGCCTTTCTCCGCCGGCTCGGCTCAGTTACGCGGCCATAAGCCTCCCCCTCCACCCCCCTTTGCTTTCCTCATGTTGAAATTGGCGGCGTTATTTCTGGAGGAGAAAGCGTGTTTCTAATCAGTTCCCCCGCCGTACCGCAATTTCGTCCCCTGCCTAAAGAGGGCGCTTGTGCCGTTCAATTTCCCCCCTCAGTTACTCGACAATAAGGCTTCTGAGTTTCGGCTTCTCACTCTCCTTAATTGTCAGCTTACGTAATATATTATGATACGATATGAATGAAAGAAAGATATCAAGATAATCTTCTTACGTACTCGTATTACCCTCTTACTTGCTCATTCTTCACTGGAGGAGCCTTAAAACATCAAGATTTAATGCCAAATCTACGTATGAACCAGAAATTATTCTCATCTCCCTCGGTGATGTAGTTGGTAGCGCACGCGTCCGGAAAGTGGGAGACCCGGATTCAATTCCCGGCTGAGGTAGTGAGATTTTTTTTTTCTAGCTCCCTGTACGATTGAAATTAAATTCAAGTAGGCTTTTCAAATAGGGATGCCATACATTTGATAATTAAAAGTGTAACTCGTAAGGACTCCACTCGGATCAGGTGGTCGTCCGTTTCTTATGTCAGGAACAGATGTACGGATGCCCTGACGAAATTTCCCGGCGCTAATGGACTTCAGCCACTGACATTGATTGGGATCGGTGGATGGGGAGATGACCAGTGCAGCATCCCATCTCTCCACTAGTTGATCACCCCATAGAGGCTCCGATCCCTCTACACCCATATCAAACAATTCCTGCTTTCCCAGCAGCTCCCCCTTACATTTTAAATTATTAAAATTGTTCTACATAGCCTAGAAATAACAAATCCTTATTATTCGCAAATGACTTATTTAAATAAATTGTAATGAGTCATTGTGAGTAAATAAGCATGAATAATTGATTAGTGCACAATACGTATAAAAGCATACGTTTTGATACTAATCTATTTTGTTATGTATTTTATTAGTTTTATCTATAAAATCATTCGGGGAGAAGGATTATTTTTAATTTAAGAGTTATTGTCTCCCCTTTGAAACTGCTGTTATTACTTTATTATTATTTTCTCTTGCAACATTTCTTAAATCCTTTCCACTTCTGTTTTAGGATTATTTATTCTCTTAACAGAAAAATCTTCAATTTATTTGTTTAAATTTTAAAATATATATTTAGCCTTGTGTGAAATCTCAAGGTTGTGAGAATGTAATACAAACATTCTGGTAGCATAACTGGTAAATGCACCGGCCCGGATAGCAGGAGATCCAGGTTCGATTCCTGCCTGGGACAGATAGATCCCTCTCATTAATTGTTTGTAATACAAACAGTGTATCGATTGTCAGAAAACATTTCATATAAAAAAGAACGAAAATATATTCCTTTTATCCATGCCATACACAGGGCTAATGACCGTGGTTCGATGGTGATTAATTGTCCTTGTGTATCCAACAAGAATCAGGTGTGCATGTTAAATTACATAAATTGAAATTGTTTTTTCCCATCGTCATCTCTGCTTCTCCCTATAAATTTCCTCGTTTAGTGGATCGGTTTTGAACATTCGTCTGCAAATCCTATAGGGGTAGGGGGAGGGGGGTTTCAGAATAATTAAAGTGAGAGCTTCAAAAATAGTTGAAGATTTTTTTTTTTGTTTATGAAATAAGCTTTACAGGAGAGAATATTTTTACGTTATTTCACAGTTTGTGGTTTATTTAAAACACTCAAGGTAGGCTCAATGGAGCATACCTCTCATAGAAAGGATAAATTGAAAAATCACCAATATCTTAATCATTTTAATAACTGATAAAAATCAAAACATTTTGTACAAGCTAATAAGCATATAATGTGGTCATTTTCTAACGTTCTTGATTGTAATTTTTTTTTTTTTTTTTAAGTGATGCTAGAATGCTAAGACATACACAAAT
>KZ807498.1:202051-215932 GCA_000696205.2 Oncopeltus fasciatus | reverse complement strand
TTCAAAAAAAAAAATAAATAAATAAAAAAAAAGTCTACTTTTTAATTTGGTGTCTTTAAGCCTTCTCTACCCTTTCTTCTACAGGTTTCAGCCTTTTATGAGTTCATCTAATGGTTTGCGAAATACGTTCAAATAACTCTATTTTTAAAAAAAAATTAGTAGAGTGCCTACAGGCATATATATACATAATCTAAACATTCATATTAATTTAATCACGGCAAGCTCTGTTAAAAACAAACCCGTTGCTTATTTTTACTAAAAAGTATAATCAAACTTTATTCACACTTAGGAAATTTTATTATTTTTATTTTAGTATCTAAACGACACTCCTTTTAAGTCTCCTGTTGTATTCTATTCTCATATTTAATACTGCGCTTGTTTTATTTGCTCTTTGCGGTTGCGTAAGGTTAAAGCGCTAAATTAATTAGAAGTAAAGGTTAAAGCATTTTCATTGCCGTTAGAAATTTTCGCTCCCTGATAAGATTTGTTTTCTTCTCTAGGATAGAAATAGGTTTGCGTTTAGCGATATGTCATCAGATGACATATGGCGTGTTACCTGTGACGTCCAGGTAGTCTATGCTCTCAATAACTTCCCTGCGTCAGCTCGCTGAGACGTGGTACCTCTTTGGCAACTACTACGGAGCTAGAGGGATTTTCAAGGTTATCCCGCCGGCCCTGTAACATTAGATAAGATTAAATAAAATCGGTACTTTTGGTAACGACGGTTCATAAGTTCGCTCGAAGAATACCTGACCTAGATTATTTTACTGGTGTGTATATATCAGGCATAAGTTGGTGGGGGATGTCAGGTTCGTTGAAACAGCTACTGCAATCAGACACCAATGGCTGCTTACAAGCTATATAATAATGGTCCAGTTATAAGATCACGGTGTTGATAATGCTTTGTGAATGTGTGCACCTGAACTATATTCATCGCTAATTTCATATATTATTTGCTTAGCAAAATGCTTTAAGGGTTTTCCGTCTGGTGGGAGAAGAACGAACTGGGCGGTTGGAGGTATTGTACTGGGGGGTGTAGAGCGATAGGTATGGGCAGGGAACACAGGGAGAGTAGATTGGTCGACAGGAGTCCTGTCGGTGGACATCCTGGTCCCTGGGGTCCTCTGACACGGCTCCGTCCCCCGACTGCTTGTTCAATTTGTACCCGCCGCCCCTGACACGCTCGGCCCCCGATTCGTCAGGCAGTTCACAGCTAATTTGCATTGGCGTCCTCAAGCACCTTTTTTCTCTGTAATTATTGGGAGTCCGTCACGCAGAGGCTGGCCAAGCTATCGGTAGGCAGCCTGCAGCGCTACTGTCGGCTTTCACAGATCTCCGTTAGTTTGTTTGAATTAAAAGTCAACATGAGAATTCAATTGGGAGGATATGTACGGTCCTTCTGTGAAAGTTTTTTTTTCTTCTTTAGTGAGTTCCCAAAAAATAGATTAGGCCTATAGACAACAATGATTTTTTGTTCTTCAAATATTTTTCCGCTATTTTAAATTTATCTTGTTATCAAACAACCTATATTCGTTACTCATAATTATCTTAATTTTAATCCACTAAAACAATAAAAGTTTATATTTAAGTCGTATCTCATTTGAAAAATACATTTATGGGAAAAAATGTTATTTTCAGTAGAGAATTTGTTGGGGGTTCGGTCAAGGTTGTGTCACAACCGATTCCCTTCTAATAAGGTAAGTATCTTCTCCACAGTAAAGATACTCTTTATTTGAATGTTATTCTTATTAACATTAATAAAATATCTAGGTTTTTTAATTAAAGAATTTCACAGCTGAATTAATTGATAACTTGGCCATTTTTATAATTAAAGAAAGAAAACCTTCAAATCTTCATTGACAATGATGCCAGTTAAAATTACTTTATTATTGGTAAATCACTAAACTAATCAAACAAAACACTTATACAATTAATTCCTTTAATATTTAGGTTAATACATCAAATATTTGCTTCCTGTTATTATCATATTCCGGCCTCGTGAGTATTAATCTCGTCCTGTGTTGGAAAAATAATAGTTCATGCACCACACTTATTCTGAATAGAGTCTTGGTGGCCTATTGATGATTTTTATTTTCCTCTTTCGGTAAATAAATTTGACATCTGTTTTCAACATTTTTATATTTTAAAGTCTTCTGGATGTAATAGCATTCCTATACCGTATATTTACGTGTGTACATAACCAAACTGCTTCAAGTATCGAGACGATTTTTTTTTCTTCTTTGATCCGATTTTTTTTTTTAGGCTTTACCCTAAGATTTACTCATAAATCGTTCACTCTACGATAAAATTGGATTTTAATATTTTCCCTCAAATCGATTGGACTACTTCCCATGTCTTTGATATGTCAGCAAAAGCCATTGCATATTATTGCGTAAAACTTTATTTCCCAATTTTCTTTTGTGGCACATGAAATTTATCCCTGTTGTATCGCAATGTCAATAGAAATAAGTTAAAATAAAAACACCAAAACGGTTCTATCGATTTGGAAAAATGGATAAGTTAAGTTGTACGATTCCCACCTTGTATTCTTTGTATTCTAAGCTTTTCTACAGCAAGAAAAAAGTTATTCCTTATGGACGAATTTTGTCCTATTGTTTCTGCTTGAAGCTTTTTTTTCTTTGTCCTGTCCCATTATTTCTTCAAAATCCCAAGGCTTAATCCCCTATCAATCAATCATTCCTCATAAGCTTATTTTCGTGCATAATTTCTCAAAAAATAGACCGGTGATTCTTCCTCTTTTGAATTAGTCCAATGTATACACTTTTGAGATTCAGAACAACTGATACCCAAGTGGATGTATTTTCTTCACGACCCTAAGTAGTTAAAAGGGAGGGTAAAACTAAGTGGATGTATTAGAAGGTGATCAATCAAGAAATTCTCTACTTCTGTGTAACTCATAATAATTCGGACCTGTGATTCCTTGAGTAATGAATTTTCTAACTTATATGTTTGAAAGAACTACTGGATGAAGAAGAATGTTTTATTAATTTTGCTTAATTCAAGTGGTCTTTATTGGAAACTTCAATAGTGATAGTCTTGTAACACATATTTGCCATTGGGTGCATTAAAACCAAGCTTAGTCTTTAGCAAACTCATACAATTGGTTTTCTTTGGATACTGCTTCAACCAAGGCACAAGAGCAAAGCTTACTGGGGATAATGTGGTATCCTTCTACTATCATCAAGCTCTTAATATTTCCAAAACATATACAATTGTTTAGTATTCAAAGAAGGGCCTCAACATTACCTGACCATAACATCAAGTATGATCATCTGGAAGTAACTTGATACCAGGATAGTGGACTTAGGTCCTTATACACTAATGGGTTAAGAATGCCTCTTTAACTACAGACTGTTGTTATGTCAACTAAAGCTAGGATAAGGGTACTTTTTTCATTAAAACACAATAAATTATTGTTTTACTATAATCTATATATTCATTGTACAATTTTGTCGAAATTGACAGATCTCTAACCTCTATGGACAGTTATAAGATTTTTCAGGGAGTTGAACCCTTACTCATTAGATCTTCCTGTGGTCTGATTTCTCTCAGATTAGAAATCCGCTTTCCATAAAAAAAAAACATACAATAACTATTAAGAAGTTCTTTAAGAACCTCTGCCGTCTCTGCCTCTCCAGTATTTTTAATCTTCCTTCAAAAAGGAATCCTGTTTGTCTCTAAATGCAGATTGACACAATATGCAAGGTTTCCTTCCCTTATTAGGCACTTGTAGGAATTCCTCGGGTAAAATTAGATTTCATATCTTGAAATTTACATTGGGGATCACTCGGATCACCATCGTAACTCATACTTAGACAACTTGGAAATCTATAATTAAATTCCTTATCCAATCTTTCATGTTCAGCTTTTGGAATATAATTAAAAATTAAGTAATTAAGAAACTATGGCTTGGAAATACTCTTTTATCTCTTGTTTTCAGTTTGTTTCTTTATTCACAAATGTAATACTTTTCAATATATTTCTGAAATTGTATCCACATTTGTTGAAAAACATGGCTAGGAACCTTCTTTCTTCTTTTCTGTGTCTTACCTTTCTATTTTGCTGGCTCCAAATTGTTTATTTCTACTTGAAAAATATAAATTTGATTGAGTAAATTGTGTATGTATATATGTATTATATATATATATATATATTACTAACATAAATTTTGTTTGTTTTTTGGATGANTATATATAGTATTATATATTACTAACATAAATTTTGTTTGTTTTTTGGATGAAATTTATTGATCATTAATTAAGAATATTCTTTGGTTTTCACTGCTAATATTGTTTTTCCATGTCCTTTCTCTTCAGGGATCAAAGCTTTGGATTATCATGGAGTACTTAGGAGGTGGGTCGGCTCTCGATCTCATGAAAGCTGGGAATTTTGAAGAGATGCACATAGCTGTTATTTTAAGAGAAGTTCTCAAGGGCCTTGATTACCTCCACTCAGAGAGAAAGTTGCATAGAGATATAAAAGGTGAGTTATTTTAATCAGTAATTCTACTGAATAAACACTTCAGTTATTAGTCATAAACTATTACTCATATAACACAATTTAGTTAACCTACTTCGATTTATGTTAATATTATGTGCTTAAAAATTGATATCATAATGGCCAGTGTATAGAACACTAATCTTGAAAAACTACCATTGCATTTGTGATACAAAATACTTAGCCTGCATCCTGTGATGCTTATTCCTCTGCTTTACCCAATTTTTAATTTTTTTTTTACATATTTAGGTAAAATTTTAAGAGTTAATGAGAGGGAATAGAATAAAATTCTATGAAAATTTTTTAATGAAAATTAAAAACAGTAAATAACAAGAGTCAATAAATAGCTAGGCAATGTCAGTTCCTTCAAGCATAAGACAATGTATTTGTCTTTCTTGTGGGCTAAGCTCTGGCTAGTGTGTTAGGAATTTAATAATTTATCTGGCTGTCCCGGTGGTGTAATATGGAAACATACCAGCCTGGAAAGCAGGAAATCCAGGTTCGAGTCCTGGCTGGGACAGATAGATTTTTTTATTCTATTCCCTCTCATTAATTGTTTATAATTAAATAAAGTCTCATAGCAAAAAAAAAAAATGCTATTATATTACTTCTAAAGATTTTTCAAATTATATGGAGTTATTCGAGCAATATTTTTTATTATTTTTTCAGCGGCCAATGTACTTTTAAGTGAAATGGGTGACGTAAAATTGGCTGATTTTGGAGTTGCTGGTCAATTGACTAACACCACCAGTAAAAGAAACACCTTTGTTGGAACCCCCTTCTGGATGGCACCTGAAGTCATTAAGCAGTCAGCTTACGATTTTAAGGTCAGTCTAACCAATTTATCTAAGATAAAACCTTTTGTTTACTCTATTCATTTATTACCTCAATGCATCACAGTTAAAACCCATGGTTATGCTGAAATATTAGTTTCGGCAGGTAAAGAGGCATTCAGTGTGTGTCTTACTAAACCCTCTGATTTGATAGCTCATTTATGAGGTTTGANGTCTCTCAAAACCTGTGAAGACAGGCTGGTTCTTGGGTACCAGGTAGCAACCCCTGAGCTGTTCTCTGCTCATTAGGGGTGGTATTTTCAAATAGCATTCTCATCTTTAGCAGTGCAAATAGACTAGCCTACAGGAAAAAACGGTGCCAATTTACTTTGATTGAGTAGTTACAACACTGGCTATTATGTCCAATTTGTTTCACGGATTTTTTTTTTTTTTTTGCAATATTATATTTGGTTACTTCATAAAGCAAACATTATTTTTCACTCAATATTTGCTCCAACTAGTTTAATTAAATAAACTTTTTCTATACTCTACCATTAAGTGTATAAGTTTATGTATATAATGTAGCTCTTTTCCATTAAAATAAAAAATACAAATTGGAATACATTATATAAATATGTAAGATAGATGAAACATATAAGTATATAAAATAACATTTACAGATCTGTAAGACATCATGTAATATATCATATATCATTACCCCTTAAAAAGTAAATATACAGTAAAAAATACAATTGACTAGTTAGTTAAATAATGCCCCATTCATCAGCATGGTTCATGCTTCTTCAATCAGCAGCCGTCTGAAGTCTATCTAGTGCTGTTACCATCCAGTTGCATGCAGACACCTTGGGTTCAGACGTCACTATCCCGCACTGTCTTGGTCTACCAACTCTTCTCCTTCCATGATAACTATTGTGAGCAGTCTCCTTGGGATGCTTCCCTCGCCCACAAGTGGAACATGTCCAGCCCGTCTGTGTCTGGCTCTCTTGATGATAGGGATGATATCGGGCTCCCCTTAGAGATCACAGACATCCTGATTAGTCCTACTCCACCATACTTCATAGATGGGAACAGCACCAAATATCCTTCAGCCATGTGTTGTTTCACTTAGAAGTAATACCGATTGGTATATATAATTCTCTGTTTTATTTCCATGCTTATATTATTACTTCAGGTAACCTGGGATCCAACATAATTAAACTCTAAAACTAGGAACTGAACTTACTGTCTCTCTTGGCTGTATTTGGTACAGATAATATTAATATATCAGGATCTTTGAAGATGAAGTGAACAGGAGTCACAATTCATCATGAATTTCAAAACATATTCCTGCCATTCAGAGGCCAGATGTGTCTCTTTGCAAAATCCTAAATATAGCTATTTCCTAGTTTTTATTATTGGTTGGCATTTAATTTCAATATAAATCAGAGTGCACTTAATTTTTAAATAAAGGTGAATTTAATTTAATTCCTTTTTATTTTTTTAGTAAGTTCTCTGAGTTTAAAAATTATTCATGTGGGTGCACAGTTTAGCATTTCCTATACAATTCATGCGCAGACCAAATGTTTTATAATTATGACTTTTATATAAGAATCCTTGATTGTTATAAATAGAAGCTGTGATTTCTAAGTTGTTCCCCGCTTGTATCCATAATAATATAATAAAGTTTAGATCTTCGGTTCCCCCCTCCTCTCTTCTCGGCCTTCCTGTGGCCTGTGGACACAGCTCTTCCCTCTTCTTTCAAACATCTCCCTGGCACTAATGACTAAAGGTTAAGATGCCATTAAAAAAAAAGTTTAGATGTCCATTTCTATATGGAACAAGTATAGGACTGACCAACCTTATGAGATGCACCTCTTTCAAGNATTAAAAAATATTCTATAAACTTTATTTACATATTGCATTCTGTTTATAAATAAATAAAAACATTTTGTAATTTGATTACAATGAAAAAATAAATAAATGACATTAATGAAAGTCACATTAGGAGAGAAGGTGACCAGTGACATCACTCTCAAATTATTTACAATGTCCCCTAGAGGCCGTGGGGCCAACTTCGTTTGAGTTTACGGGGAGGGTTGTAAGGGTCAGAGTTAGAAGACAAGGTCTGTGCTAGTGGATTAGGATGGAATGGCAGTTTACTGTGGAAAAGGCTGAAGTGGGAAGAATGAGATCCTGAACAAAAGGAATATTAAAATTGTGGTGAAGAGAGAAATTGTATATGTAAAAGGGAGCATTTACGATTATTCGGAGAGTTTTGAATTGAAAGAACTGAATTCGTTGGATGTTGGAAGGCTTGGCGGCACCCCAGATTTCTACTTCATAAGCCCAGATTGGTCGTAATAAGGTTTTGTAGAGCGTCAGTTTGTTTTTAATCGTAAGATTGGAGTTCTTATTCATGAGCCTGTATAGAAGTCCATATCGCCGATTGAGTTCTTGTCTTTTAATTTTAGTATGTTCACCCCATGTAAGTTGTGAGTCAAGATGGAACCCAAGGTAACAAACAGAATTTGAATGTGGTAAAGGAATATTGTTAAATTTCACAATTTCAGAGAAGTCTTTTTTCCACAGTTGGAAATTAACTTGAACTCATTTTGCTCCATTGATTTTTATTCTCCATTTGCCAAACCATTGTTTGATTTTTTCGAGGTGATCTTGTAGGTTATTAAAAAAATATAATACTTTTTGTTTGTAGGCAGATATCTGGTCATTGGGTATAACAGCAATTGAGCTCGCTAAAGGAGAGCCACCGAATTCAGAGCTCCATCCAATGAGGGTACTGTTCCTCATTCCCAAAAATAACCCTCCTCAGCTGACAGGAAACTACACCAAGCAGTTCAAGGATTTTGTTGAGTCCTGTCTAAACAAAGACCCCGAAAATGTGAGTTTTATTGTTTTCAGATATACACTAATTAATAAAATATATACTAAATATCACATGCGTGTAACATAAGTTTATATGTGAAGTACTCCATTCAGAGGAGGTATTTTTTTTTCTTTTCACTTATTTGAGATTTTACTCTATTTTAATTTGTAGAATNATATGTTTAAAAAAAAAAAAAAGTTCTCATTGTGACTAATTAAATTTTTTGTTAATATTTAAAATTGCATATAAAATTACAGATAATACTGCAAATATTTTAAATAAATTAAACACCATTTACGTTGGCGTTGTGTCACCAAGATCCCATTTTCATGATTGAGAGGTAGTGTTTGAAACTTTTGAGATATTTTTTTAGATGGACACTGTGGGTGGTGGAAAGGTGAGGGGTAAGGGGCGGTAAGTGCAAAGGGAAAGCGGCCTGCTTCAAAAGGGGCACTACAAACTATAAAGGTAGGACATTATAGTGGATAAGTAACTTTAAGGAACTAAGATAAATGTTTGACAGGTTTATTTTGAATTTAACTTATTCAAACATTTTCAACATTCTCAAAAACCATTAGCCCTCCTTCAAAATAAACCTGTTAAACATTTCTCCTAGTTCCTTAAAGTTACTTATCCCCTATAATGTCCTACCTTTTATCTTTGTAGTGCCCCTTTTGAAGCAGGCCGCTTTCCCTTTGTACTTACCGCCCCTTACCCCCCACCTTTCCACCACCCACGGTGTCCATCTAAAAAAATATCTCACCAGTTTCAAACACTACCTCTCAATCATGAAAATGGGATCTTGGTGACATAACGCCAATGTAAATGGTGTTTAATTTATTTAAAATGTTTGCAGTATTATCTGTAATTTTATATGCAATTTTAAATATTAACAAAAAATTTAATTAGTCACAATGAGAACTTTTTTTTTTTTTACAAATGAAGGACAAGATTTGTCCTCAACTCAACAACTCAAAAATTCGTTTATAATTTCATGAATCATAAAAAGTTTCATAAATAATTTTTAAAAAACCAAAAAACTGAGAAAATGAAACAATGCTCCAATGGGACTCAAACCTAAGATCTCTCATTGATGCGGAAGAGTGCCTACCTTAGTTCTATTAATTTTCTTTTCTTTTATGAGGTTTAATTCAAATATTTGCTTTATAGTTAGTGTATTTTTTTTATATTGTTTAATTTTTTACAGAGGCCGACGGCTAAGGAGCTGCTGAAGTTCCCATTTATCCGGAAAGCCAAAAAGAATTCATATCTAATAGATTTGATTGACAGGTATAAGAAATGGAAAGCCCAACGGAATGATGAAGTTGAAACTGAATCTGATAGCTCTGATCAGTAAGTGACTCAAAGAAAAGGAAGAAACTTTTTTTTTTTTCCTTAATATATTTACTAAACTTTTGTCCTACTAATTTGTTGACCTTTATTTTATTTATTGAAATTTCATCTCGAACTAATTTATTCATAAATCTATTGTTATGATATTTGTTTTGGTTGTTAAGCTTCATGTTAGGATTGAATGAAGGGAATCTTATATTTATGTTCATTGTCAATGATCAAGCAGAGATGACATACTTCAGAAGAGCTTGAAATATTTCTAAAAGATTTAATGGTGTATGTTGTTGACGTGGTTCCCTATTATTTTTTCAAGTATCTTAATTAAGAATGGCAGTAGGAGCTCAAAACATATTGGCCATACCCATTGATGGCCAAGACTGTAAACTTTGTAGAATGAGGTATAGAATTAATTGTCTTAGGAACAACATGTTTCAGTGACAAATAAGTTACATAGTTTTAAGAGTATTATTGAACCATAGTACACCTATGAAAGTAAAATAAAAACATGGGTTTATGAGCAAAGAATCTCATTCTTTCATTATTCACATATAGAAGTGTCCAATTGAAACACTAGTAAATTTTCCATAGTAATGGATACCTATGTTCCTTAACTTATGTAGTATAAATTTGCTTCGATCAGAATCTTAACAAATGTTAATTTTTACTTGAGCATATTTTTTTTTGTTGTGATTAAATAAAGACTTGACATTTTGTGGTTTTATGAGTTTCTTTGGCTATTTTTATTGATTTTTCAAAATGTATTCTTTATTAAATTCTGCATTTTATTCTCTCAAGGGAGGATGGTGGAAGTGGCAAGAGCAGTAGTGGTAGTGACATGGATGAGCCTTGGATCATGACAGTGAAAGGCCCTCATGCACTCAAAGGACTCCAGTCATCACAGCAGCAACAAGCCCCACCAGAGGAACCACCACCTCAGTCCAGGCAGCAAGTTCCTGTCTCCAGACATCCTTCGCACAATGGCCACTATCCAAAAGAGAAAACTGAAAAACATGTAAGAAAAATGTTTGTTTTATCATTGAATATTTAAGTTGTTAAAATATATTTTATTTTTAGTAAAATGTCTATAGTAAGTTAAACAGTTTTTTTTTTTAAATGCTGTGAATGATGAAAGAATTATATATTTTATTTTTAGTATTTTTGCTAGAGTTTCGGCACTGGCCCATCTCTTCTCAATGCTATTGCCATACCCAATTAAGAATGAAGAATAATTATATTTTAAAGTAGAATTATTCTTTTACTTTGGGCCTTGTCACACTTTGGCCCTATTTACCAAGCTTTTAATCAATGTACTGTGAATTCTACAGGGTTATGGTAAAAAGGAAAAAGTGGGCAGGTATATATCAACTCACCAAAAACTTAGGAAACCTTTAAATAATAATCATTTACATATTCCTTCACTTATTTTAAACTAAATGATTCATAATTTTAAGCCTTAATGATTTGATTGAGTGGTGGGACAAGCTCCTATTTANTACATATTGCATTCTGTTATAAATAAATAAAATAATTTTGTAATTTGATTACAATGAAAAAAAAAATGACATTAATGACAGTCCCATGAGGAGAGGTGACCAGGGACTTCACTCTCAAATTAATTACAGACTGTGTCCCCTGGAGGCCGCGCGACTAACTTAGTTTCAGTTTACGGGTAGGGTTGTAGGGGTTGGAGTTGGAAGACAAGGTCTGTGCTAGTGGATTAGGATGGAATGGCAGTTTACTGTGGGAAAGGCTGAAGTGGGAAGAAATTAGATCCTTAACAAAAGGAAAATTAAAATTATGGTGAAGAGAGAAATTGATTATTCGGAGAGTTTTGAATTGAAAGGACTGGATTCGTTGAATGTTGGAAGGCTTGGCGGCACCCCAGATTTCTACTTCGTAAGTCCAGATTAGTTGTAATAAGGTTTTGTAGAGCGTCAGTTTGTTTTTAATCGTAAGATTGGAGTTCTTATTTATGAGCCTGTATAGAAGTCCATATCGCCAATTGAGTTCTTGTCTTTTAATTTTAGTATGTTCACCCCATGTAAGTTGGGAGTCAAGATGGAACCCAAGCTAACAAACGGGATTTGAATGTGGTAAAGGAATATTGTTAAATTTCACAATTTCAGAGAAGTCTTTTTTCCGCAGTTGGAAATTAACTTGAACTCATTTTGCTTCATTGATTTTTATTCTCCATTTGCCAAACCATTGTTTGATTTTTTCGAGGTGATCTTGTAGGTTATTAAAAAAATATAATACTTTTTGTTTGTAGGCAGATATCTGGTCATTGGGTATAACAGCAATTGAGCTCGCTAAAGGAGAGCCACCGAATTCAGAGCTCCATCCAATGAGGGTACTGTTCCTCATTCCCAAAAATAACCCTCCTCAGCTGACAGGAAACTACACCAAGCAGTTCAAGGATTTTGTTGAGTCCTGTCTAAACAAAGACCCCGAAAATGTGAGTTTTATTGTTTTCAGATATACACTAATTAATAAAATATATACTAAATATCACATGCGTGTAACATAAGTTTATATGTGAAGTACTCCATTCAGAGGAGGTATTTTTTTTTCTTTTCACTTATTTGAGATTTTACTCTATTTTAATTTGTAGAATGTTCATATTCAATACTGTTCTAAAATTTTGTTTCCTCTGCCGTTTCGGCATACATTCTAAGCCATCTTCAGGTCTGTTGAAATACAATGTCATANTTGAATTTTCTCAAGACATTTGTAACTTGTAGGTATGGGCAATTACTCAGGATTTAAGCTGTACTACCTTGGAGGATGGTTATACTAAGAAACAGATACAACATTCAAAGGTTGGACCACTTGGTATATTTGGTACTCTTGGTGATGAGGAACTAACAAATCAACTTCCTATGAAGTTTGATTGTATGCATTTTCGAAGGCCTAACTTCTTTAATCCTTGAAGAATATAATCAACTGTATATATTAACAGAAATAACAAAATTAACCTGTATTTCTTGTTTTTTTTGTTGTTTTTTTTCTTTTTCCTTCAGAAGTGGTGGTTTTCTTTATTCTATTGACTTTTGGGCCCTAGGTTATAAGATCTGTATTTTNCACTATAGAGAGGATAGTGGAGAGAAATGTGAAATAGATGAGTTGACGAAGGCATTTGAAGTAGCAGAGAGATCTAGCCCTGGTATATCCCGCCTTTTTGTCAGGCAGTTAATTGCTCGGCTCCTACCTTCTGCTGAAGCAGCATCATTAATGGCTACGCCTGTATATATATTAACAGAAATAACAAAATTAACCTGTATTTCTTGTTTTATTTTTTTTTATTTTTCCTTCAGAAGTGGTGGTTTTCTTTATTCTATTGACTTTTGGGCCCTAGGTTATAAGATCTGTATTTTACTTTATGGTTATTAAAATGGTTGTTGCTCTATTTTATTACAACATTATTTGTTTGTTAATATTAATAAATTTGCTATTATTTATAGCAAGGTAAAACTATTATTCCTTCTAATAATGTTCTTTGATTTCAATATGTATCCAATTTCATAAATTTAAATTTTGGCTTTCAGAAATAAATTAATAAAACAAATAATCACTATAATTTAGCTTAATTTTCTTTTTTTCATTTGGCTTTGATTTGCTTTTATAAGTTTTAAGGTATCTTAAATCTGAGAAATTGATCCATGTGTGTATGTCAAAAGGATAGTATTGATTTAGTGCCTAACAAGGGGCCAGTTTAGCAGGCTCCAACTCACTCCTTTATCTTTATCCTATAATTTATTATATTTTTATTTAATTTATTATAATTTATTAATTTTCTTGAGCTTATTAAATTATATCAGGTAAATAATTAAAAACAAAAGATTTTGGCTAATTTACTTGAATAAAACAAATCACTTTTAACCTCTGAAAAGTAACTTCACACATTTACATTTATATCCTTTGACTCTGTATGACCAGAAAATTTTACATGTCCAAAATTATTACTAATTTTAATATTTTTGTCTCTGAATTGTAGCTTTAATATTAATGAGCTCAGCTGAGTTTCATGTCTGCACTGTTATTGAGAAGGAAAGGCAGAAATTAAATTTGAGGCTGAAATATTCAGGGACGTGAACAGAGTCATCTTTAGTCTCAGTTGCTTCCTATGCTGCACTGGTGGCTGGTGATAAAAACAGACTGGTTTCATACCAGTGCTGGTAGGGAGTGATTGCAGTTCTCTTGTTAAGGCGCAGGGGGGTTTCAATGAAGTTACTTTTTTTTTGTTCAGAGGAGGACTTATTAAAGATATATGGCCTAAAGTTATAAAAAAAAGAATGAAAATCAGATAATTTGGTTATATCAATCATATGAGCTACCTTTAAAGCCTTAGGATAT
>KZ807498.1:186324-201647 GCA_000696205.2 Oncopeltus fasciatus | reverse complement strand
TATATATATATATATATAGTGATTAATAACAGGTGGGATATAGAGTACAGTGAACACACTTCTTTCTCTTCCTCCGTAGTGCCTTGCAGCATGGAGGTGCCTCAGTCCATGCAAACCAAGCCTCCCGATGCGCCCTCATGGCATTCCTTTTTTTTTCTCTTCTCTCCTACACTTGAGATGTAGTCAGTGAACACACAAAAAGAAAAATCACAAATAGTAAAATTTTCAGGGATCTCTCACCATTTGTTAGTGAGGATACTCCTCACATGGACACAGAAGGCAAAAGAGACATAACCTGAACAGACATAGCGTTTACTATTACACAGGCTACTCGAACGAACATCAAAATTATCAGTGCACAATAAATTAACAGTATACAAAACTATTATTAAACCTATTTGGACGTATGTATAGAACAATAATCCTACATGGGGACTTATACGGGGATTGCCCCTTGATGTTATATAACAAGAAAACTTAGTTAAATTTTTTTATATTATTTATATCTATCTTTATTTTATCTATTATTTCTTTAATCTTCCTTAGGTTTATGCCACTCACAGCCATTGAACAACATCATGAATAATTACAAAATGTACATTTACTTAAAGAATGCAACTACCAAATAAATTAATTTTTTTTTTTAATTGTTACAAGTTTGATTTAAAAAATTCTGTTTTAAGCAATTTACTGCTTCTCAAATAAATGCCTTTTTTTGAAGCTGGTACTTTTCTATATTTAAACCAAATAGCTCTAAATCTATATCTAATAAGAACAATTTTACTGCTTGTCATAAGCAGTCAAATAAGGTTAAATATAATTAAATTAAAGCCTGACATAAGGTTAATTTTTTTATTTGTTTTAGCAGGAGAATCGAATTGGTGAGAGTGCCCCAAGGAGTCCCGAGAAAACTCGTTTCATTGAAATGAAAGAATATAAACAACCCCAACCTCAACAGCAGCAACCTCCAACTCAACCACAGCATCTGACACCCAAGTCAGACATCAAATCTCCTACCTTAAGCCTTCTCATTCATCCTCTTCTAGGGGAGGTTTGTTCTTTATATTATTTTCTTTCAAATCCATTTGTACTTAGATTGCAAATATCCTTATAATCATAGAGTTCTTAATTGCTGAAGCAGTCAAATTTTTGTACAGGAAAAATGTATAAATGTAAAGTGGTTGGGATTTTTTGTGCCCAAAGAAAGCTCTTTTCATTTGATATATTTTATTGGCTGAGAGAGATGAGCTCTATCTAAAAAATAATGTTGTTTTTATTTTAAAAATTAAACTTTGAAGTATCTCACCATTCTCAAACTGAAATATCCAAGGCCTTTAGTATCTCTCACTTCCCTATGGGAGAACTTCACTCATTTTTTGTATATATTATGGTTAAAATTATATATTCAAAACCAATGAAAACAAATGTGTTTGCTGAAACTTGTCAACATAAGTATAGTCCACCATAACTCAGCCAAAACTGGAAACTGGGTGTACAGCCTATTCACAACATTTAACTTAATGCTCAATATCTTTAGCAAAATAGTTATAAATTATTATAAAACAAGCTACTTGAAAAATAAGATTAGTGAGATAAGAAGAAATAGAAAAAAATAACTATCTGATGTTTTCTTTTCTTTTATTTGCAGCTGAAAAAGAGTCACTATAGAGAGGATAGTGGAGAGAAATGTGAAATAGATGAGTTGACGAAGGCATTTGAAGTAGCAGAGAGATCTAGCCCTGGTATATCCCGCCTTTTTGTCAGGCAGTTAATTGCTCGGCTCCTACCTTCTGCTGAAGCAGCATCATTAATGGCTACGCTTCTCAGGTAAATTGTTGAATTGAGCATAATTTTTTTCAAAAAATAAAATTATAGATAATTTAGAATAATAAAGAAATTAATGATTGCTAAGTATTGATTTTAGGAATAAAGTTTAGTATAAAAGCTCTGGGACTAAACTGATAAATAAATCTTTGAACTTCATAATGTACTCTTAGCCATTCCAGAAGAATGAATTTTTTTCAATGTCTGGCAAATAGTAGACCAACTTAGCCAAAAAAAAATAAATAAAATTTATATATTTATACCTTTTTTCTCAGTTATCTACACTAATCATGAATAGACTCCAATGCTTCTCTTTCTTCTATATATTATGTACCCAACTTAAACTATTTGCCCTAATCAAATTTTTTTTTCACTTAATTTGCTCCCATGTTTGTATCTATATCATTGAGTGCCATTAACACAAGTTTGCAGTGTACAGCTGTAGTGTGTAGTAGTGCTAATTTTTACTCTACAATTTTTCCAGAATATTCAGTATTATATAAGTTTTATATAGATAAATTTTGTTTTCCTTAAAATTCAGAAAGCTTTATTAATCTAGAATTTTGAATCAAAAATAGTTGGTGAGTCAGTGTTTTATATTATTTTATTTAATCAACAACAAGTCCTTGCGGGAGTGAAGAGGTTAAGGTGGCTTCTCTGCTGATTGCTAGGTTAGGGTGGGTTGAAGTATGAATGACATGAGGGAAAGCCAGGAGCCTGGCCTCACCGTTACTGATTCACTGTTAACTACAGACATCTGGTAGCAATGATAATAATAACATTTGCGGAAATTAAAGGGCATAGCAACTCCATTCCCAACCAACAAAACAAGATATTTATTTAAAATACTGATATCGACAGGGATTCTGTAAGCAAACGTTCAAAAATTTTAATGTTTCTGAAGAACAATAAATTTTCAAATCAACATAAAAGACCATATTTTGTTTTTTCAGAAAGTAAAAGTGGAAAATTAAATAATAACCACCCAGTGACACTAGGAAAACCATTATAATGGAACCAAATTTTCAATATAAAAGAGATCTCAGTAATATTAAAATTGGCTCAAATAGATTAGAAATTGATTTTAAATCCAGAGGAATGGCAAATATTTTTGTAGAGCAGGAAGTATTATCTGATTTGGGCCTTGCATCTTACATTCCCATATTTATGGTACAGAAAAGAGGAGTTATAGGAGAAGTCAAGCCTAGCCTTAGTGAAGAGGAGTTAATGGATAAAATAGTATCCTCTGTCCTCGTCAATACTATCAGATGTATGAAAAAAAAGATTGGAATGACCCATCAAAAGTTTTCCTTCAAACTTGCATTGTTTCTTTTAGGTTATAAACCATCCCGCAACCTGTTTATATTTATGAAACCAGATGCTCAGTGGAGTCCTATGTTCCTGCCTCAAGCATTTGTAAGCACTGTCTCCAGTACAACCATATAACTGAGGTGTTCTCCATGCTTAAAAACCACACACTGGCTGACTTTAAGGCCGAATCCCCTAAATGTGTCCCCTGCGAGGGAAGTAGAACATGCCTAACATTCATAGAAAGTTTCAAATTTGAAAAAAACATTGCCAAAAAAAATATCTCCTATGCTGAAACAAAAATGAAAATACTGAATTTCGAAGGGAAAAATAATTTCCAAAATATAAGTCAATCACTTGCTCAAAATATATCGAACCAAAGCCCTCATGGTTGGGGTTTCCAGGATTCTTTTCAACATTCCACTCTTACATCTCTTACAGCCCATCTCACAGAACCCTTAAATAAGTCAACTTTATAAGAACAACAACAAAATCTTGATGCATCGAAGAATGGGAAAGGGTTGGGCGTTGGTATCTTTGATGTATAATTGAATACCAACAGCTGCACTCTAAGATTACTTGTGTGTTCAGTCATGCTGAAGCTCTTATACATTAATCATTTACTGCTTATTTTGTATATTATTATGAGTCTTTAAAAATTACTTTTTTTTTTCTTTTTAGTGAAAGAGCTATGTTTGCAAATAATTTGTTAATTTGATATATACAGAATTGTATTGTAATGATAGTTTTATCACTTGGTCTACACCTTTTTTTGTAATTTCTATCCAGATAAATAGGAATTAAAAAAAAAAAAGCTGCAATTAGCATATCTTAAGCCTTTCACTGAGAAGCTTTACACAAACTCCTTAATGTTGGGAAAAGTTTTGGAATTTTTAAAGAGTAGTTATACATCATTTTAATAACTAATAGGATTGAAAATCGCCAGAAGTGGATTTTAAATTCTGATTGAATTTCCAATATTAGCCTGAATATCTGAATCATTAAACATCAATAAAGTCTTAAAGAAAAATTAAATTAAATCCTTGATTTAAGCATTTTGAATTGTGTGAAAAGAACACTTTATATTTTAAGGCATTTTCTGTTTCTTTTTATTTTATTTTATTTTATTTTTTTGCCATTTTGTTTCCAAGAAAATAGTATTAATTATAATTAAGTTACATTTTCTCATAATAAACCCTATCAGTGGGTTTATGAAAAATTCCTGCCTATACTTATTGGATTGAGAGGTAATTTTTTTTACTATCTGTCATACCCCTCTCTTATTAGTAATTTTCTTACCTAATTAAAAATGTTATTGATATTACCATATTCATCCTAATTTAAAAAGTTAATTATTGAGTTAAAATATTTTCTTTTCTAATGAGGTAGTGTTCATTAAAAAATAATTAATTTCTTACCTGTGTTGGCTGTTACAATTCAATTTCAAGAATTTATTTTTTAGAACTACATCAATTATACTCCCCCCCCCCCATTAATTTTATTTTAATTTATTTATTTTATTGATAATGAAGAAAGGTCAAGCAAAGCTGAAAGGTTTAATTAAACTTTTTTTTTTTTTTACATTGTTCACATGGGCTGTGCTATTTGAAGTAATGATGTATGTGTGAATAAACTCATTTTATGTTTGTGGTTAATGTATTTTAACCATCATTTTATGTCAAGGGTGTCAGGTGTTTTAATACCCATCTGTAGTCAATTTTTGTTATTCAAATTTGCTTCAATTTGCTTATAAGAAATATTAGCTGTTAGCTTATATTATTTATTTATTTGTTTTAGGGATTCATCATAGTCACTTGAGAGAGCAAGTAATTGTACTTCTTAAAAGTTGAGTGGGGGTACCTCATAGACCTTGAACCGAGGAAGAGAGGATATGTTACATGTCATGTACATTAACTATAAAGAGGTGTATCTGCTCACAATTCTTATTTATTTATATAAGTATATAAAATGTATTATTAATAAAAGCTCTTATGTCTTGCACCCGTTGGACAATATTATTAGCTATTTAGGTTATATAAAAAAATATACATAAGAGCGAGCTGTTTCTAAATATTTCATTTATGTATTTGTTCCACTTACATTCTCTTGTCAGTCAAAAGGATGCCATATTTTCATATTCGTTGTGTGTATTGTTTCATTATTAATTTTAAGTACCAAAAAATGTTTAAAATAAAATTTTATTGAAGTGATATGTATGTATGAATTTTATGTACTGATTATATTTTGTAAATAAAAAATAATATTATAAATATTTAATTGAAGTTCATGAATACAGGAGAATTATTAAGGCCTTAACAGTTAAATGGATAACGAGTCTGCAGATTTCTAAATTTATGTTAAATGAGAATGTTTCAAGAGTAGATTATTTGTGGTAGGAAGCGAATATTGTAAATTTTAACCTATATAATGCATATTTTACTAATAGTCATTAGAGTGGGATAGGTTAGTGTTCTAGAAGTAGGAGGCTATCATTGTTTTCAGAAACAAAGGACTAAATGTATGTGATAATTTGTAGATGGAAGGAAGAAACCTGCTGTAAAATCTGGTATACTTATCTAGAATTGACAGTCCTCATTTGGACAGAAAATTTTAACTTAATTGACTTCTGTCCATTTCTTTAATCTGTCCAGTTTGTAATCCCAATGGACCCCTTTAGATTGTAAGGTATAAAATGAATAGGGAGCCTTGAATTTTATTTTAAAGAAATAAACTATTGCAAATTTTTTATTATGCTTTCATTCAGTTTCATAAAAATTCATTTAACCAATAAAGACCGAACAGACTATTTTAATGAGAATAAATACAACAAAATATACTGTGTGTATGTACATAATTTAATTTTTCCATTTGTCTTATCATCTTCAGTTGTTTCTTTCTAATTGAAATATTTCTCTGCTGCAACATTTATTTAGATTTCTTAATCGGAAAACTCTTTTATAATATAATTTGATATTTATTTTCTATACTTTGATTCTAATTGTGAAAAAAATGTATTTGGTCTGATGAAGGTTAGTGGTGTTTAAATATCTGCTTATTTATGAGGAAATAATTATAAACTCAATAGCTAGAAATGTTCTATTATATCTTGAGAAGAATCTAGAGGTACAATAATCAGATCAGTTTCAAGATAGCTCTAGCTAATTTGATTAGGTGTTTTTCTAGTTAATTTAAAAATGCTCTTTGTAATGTTATTATTTTTTTTCCAGGAAGGATTAAGTTTATTATAATTTAGTTTTTTGCAGCAGAGAAAATTAAACCCTTTAGGATATAAATCAGTGATAGTGTCCATTTTATGTTATTAAGTTGTATGTAGTGAAGCTAAATGGTTAGTTTTGTCAATGACTTTGTACCTTCAATTCCTATTACAGTCATTAATTCATCAAAAAAATCATTCATACTTATATTTATTCTGTAAAAAAAACTATATGCATGAATGATTTTTTTTATACTGGATGAATAGCAGTGCTATTAGAATGCACCTGAGAATGGTAAAGCTAAAAATGTTTTTAATATGGGTAGACAAGAATTTGTTATTCATTATAAGAGGGATATAACAACACTGGCTCTTATAAAAACATGGTATATTGCTATATTGTTGAAATACATGATATGAGATATAGCTACCTGGGAATCAGTAAAATTTTCTTTATCCGAAGGCAATATTTATATACACACTTACATGTAAAGTGAAAATTCAGACACCTTTAGTATACTTATTGTATTTGAGTCTGTCCTGTCATCCTTTGACCTCTTAAAAGCTTTTCAACAGGCTTTAAGAAATGAAAATATTTCACTCTTTTTTTTTAAATTTAGAATTATAAAATTTTCTTCTTTTTTTTTATACACAAAAAATTACTGAAACAAACATTTTATTATAGATCAATTATATTATTAAGTCATGTCAACCAAGATCTGTCTTTATAATCATTAATAAAAATGCTTAAATACCGCATGGTCATTCTTTTTCTTTTTAATAGCTCTTATTATATATGTAATGACAATGTATCAATATCATATGAACATTTAATCTACCTTGTATACACATGAGATATTTGCACATTTTTGATAAACAAATTTTTCTCCCTATCTGATTCACTACTCTGCATGATAAATTAATGCACCAATAACTTTTACTTTAAAGTCATTTTGTTATCAAGAATTTCCTTAAATTATTTATGTTGTAGTAATTTGTTTTAAAGGTCTCTACAATACAACAATTGTAGTTGCAAAATTGATTTAATGAAAATTGAATAACCTATGTATAATAGTTGAATAAGTTATTTATATGATGAAGTCCATCCTTTATATAATGAAAAAGTGATTCTCTTAAATGTGTTATTGATTTTTCATGTTTTGTTTTATACTGAGTCTGTTTTAGAATTTTAAAAAGAAATATTTATAGTTTTTTGGTTTTTTTTCTGCTTGTTTGTAATGCCATTATTTGTTTTACTTAGCCAATCCTCCTACTTCTAATGAGGTGTTTTCAGTTGCGTACATACTGAAAATGCACAATGAATTCCTTCACTTAACAGTCCACCTTCTTTTGGCCTCAGATGCATTAAAATGTATTTTTCTAGAGATACTGTACATAAATAATTATTTAAAAAAATTATTACTATGGAAGTATATATTAATGAAAGATATATTTACCTATATGTTTGGGTTCGGTGGTTTGTTAAAGTTTAAGGCATCGGTGTACAAGACATATTTGTTTGTGTAAATATATATACATAGAATATAATTTTGTGCGAGGCTAAAACACGCACATCAAGCGTCGTTTATATTGTTGTTGTTTGTAAATTGAGAATAGAGACATTATTTTTGTGTTGATAGAGTCCAGAGTTTTATTTGCAACAGTTAAAATATATGTTATTGAACAGGGAAATACAAACATACCCTTATTTAAAAAAGAAAAGAACCCACTGTGAACAATATTTTTTTTATATATATATACATTCTGCCAATGAGTGATATGTGCTTTGAATTATAAATCTTATTGATTGAATTCAATGTATTTTTCTTTGTTTAATTGCATTTTTAGTTTTATGAGTGACTAGTGTTTTTTTAATGACAATATTAAAATGATTCGTGAGAAATTGTTAAGTGCCAATTATTATTGTTTGAATTTTTAATTTTTAATGGCACTGCATCTCAACAGTTCCCAATGCCTTGATTGCATGTTCTTTGTCAGATTATTTCTGGCTGGAGAAATGTGCTCTGTAAAAACTTGTTTAGAGCCAAAATATATATTTTTTGAGAAACATCAATTGGTGTCTTATCAAATGTACAAAAATAAAAAATTATGAATGAATAAACAATAAAATTTGTTTTATTTTAACAATAATGTTTTTATTATGCCTCCTTTTCTTCCTTACTGTGCCTACACTGCAAAGATATATTAACCAGAAATAAATACAATAACTGACCATGCTTGAACTTAAAAGTGACTGAGATTGACAGTTATAGTAACTCATTGTTTTTTAATCAGCATATTTTGGTTGTGACAAGTAGATCCGATGTAAGAGTTTAACGTAAGTATCTCTTTACTTAAGTATCTCAAGTCCCTAATTTCATTTCCAATGTGCAATATGGTCATAGCTTTATTACTGGTATCTGTGTGTACCAATTTTATTTATGTGTTATATTCAAATATGTTACAAATGAGGCACCACATTCCGAAATGCTGTATTGTTTTGAATAAATTTGCTGTTTCGCCCATGAATATACTGCATTATACATAGAAGCAAGTGTTCCTTCTTAAGTTACAAAATTATTGCATAAGTCAGCAACGGAAAGGCTTTTGCATGAAAACTGTTTCACGCTAGGACATGGAGTCAGGACTTATGTTACAAGAAACATAAAGTTAGGGAAAGGCTCACTGCTTCATGACTTCTGGACTTGGCAAGGCTGAAGGTTTAAGAGGTAAAGAGATGGACAATTGGATTATATTTTCAGTTACTATTAAAAAGAATAAACTAACTCAGAGGGCGAATATTTAATGATACTATACTAAGCTCACTTGAGACTTCTTATATTGAAAATTATGCTCTTTATTAAAGAAATGCAAGGGAGCCAGAATAAAAAAATCTTACTACCTCAGCCGGGAAGTCACAGGTAGAACGAGAGACTAATAAATAGCTGGCAATGTTGGCTCCTTCGATTATAAGACGACATATTTGTATTACTTGGGGGTTTAGACTCGGAGTAAAGTGCGGGGAGTTGGAGAGATTATCTAGCCTGCCTCGGTTGTATAGTGGTCAGCATACTTGCCCAGAAAGCAGGACCCAGGTTCGAGTCCCTGCTGAGGTAGTAAGATTTTTTATTCTTGCTCCGTTGAATTTCTTGTATAAAATACGTGGGATTAAATACCACAACTAAAATCATTATATACTGTTTATTGTATTTGATTTGTTATAATTGTATTTAATACTATTAATTTAAGGCTATAACAAATCAACAAACAAATAACATGACTAAGAAATCATTTTATTGGTAACTCATTGACTGCTTGCTCATTTGGCTGCATATCATTTACTTTTTTTAACTTAAAAATAAGGTGTATAATGTGACATTATGATTAGCAATACTGCTTTGCATTGAATCTACCAGAGAAAAATAATTTTCTGTAGCAAAAGATAAAAAGTCTTACCCTGCCTTTACTGAGCTAGAAATAAAGCATGTAGTTAACATCGCTGTTATATTTAGAATTCTTCATATACTATGATGCATTTTATACTGAAGTTTTGAGTGAAATAGAAATGGAATACAAGCCGAATAAAAATATTATATAAAGAAAAAAAATAAATGTCATTAAATTAAGTAAAATAATGAAAATCTGGCAGCTTCACTCATATAGCTGCTCAATTATACATAATTATATACAATCACTGCAACCTATATTCTTCAGGTTGCTCTTGTCTTGACAAGAGTTCTCATTAGAGCAATTTTAGAAAGATTTACGCAATGAACCAGAAACAGAGTCACAACTACTGTCACCATTATATATCCCCCATACATTTTCCTCCCACATCATTTGAAAAGACTTTTTTGTTAGAATTGTTTTATTTTTTTGGAAGAATACATTTATTTATTTTTAGTAAGTGTTTTATGTTTTACTCTTAATGTAACATACTTAGTAATCAATTGTTTCATATAACGTATGCTAGAGTGGTTTTTGGAAAATTTTATTTCTGCTTCACACTTCTTCATCTTCCATTTTCTACTTATTTTAGGAAATACTCACAGTTAATATGGAAATAATACAATCATAATTTCTTTGGCAATAAAGAATTAGAACTTTACACAGCCAATCCTAAAAAAAAAAAANAAAAAAAAAAAAAAAAAAAAAAAAAAAAAAAAAAAAAAAAAAAAAAAAAAAAAAAAAAAAAGTAGAATAGCTGTGACATTCCTTTGTGCTGTCAATTCAAACACTATTTTGACTTAGTCTTTTTTTTAAGTTGTTATAAACCCATGAACAAAACTAACTTCAATTTTACAGTAATGTTAATGATGTCTAAGGACATTAATATTAACAAATACTAAATAATTTTTATACATTGTATTTATTTATTTTAACCATTTTTTTTTTCTTCAAATAATGGAACTGTTATATTAGTAAAACATCTTGTCAAATTTAAACAGTATTTATTATTTACCATCTTCAACAATAAAACCTATGGCATTCATTACAAACTATTCCTTAACCTCGAAATTCCACTGGGGCTGGCATTAGATATTCCTTATTGATTCTCTTGTTTTTTAAAATTATATCTAGATTTATCAAAAATAAAAGCCTTACCAGTGTCATACATACAGAATAGTGGTTAAAGAAAAATAACCATATCTTCTTGACCCTACATGCACTTAAAAGGGAAAAAAAAAAGTTTCAAGCAACAAGAAGATAAGAAAATTCAAACACATCAGAACACAGTAAGTAAGTAGGACTAATATATAAAATGTCCTTCTAAGACACAATAATAAATAGGCGTAATAGAAGATTAAAGGTTAATATTGTTTTATTGATTGATGTTTCATAAAAATAATTATAATTTTTACACATTTTTTAACTATATTGTGTAATAAAACTTTTTAAATTTTTAGAATATAAATAATGGAAGAATGTTGTTTTGGTCATATATTTGAATAGAAAAAACTATATTACCAAAACAATATTTAGTTCAAATGGAGAGTTTTTGACTGTGAAAATATAAGTAGAGAATTTGTTGTGGCTTAACCAGGGATATAACGTGGCTTTTCAGATAAAAGTATTTGTATGCTGTGAGGTGTACCTGCTAATGTTTTTTGCACCATAATATATAAGAGGGAAGTCTTCTTTTCCTTCCTCCATTGTGCCTTTCTGTGTGGAGGTTAAGAGGGTAGTCAAATACGCATTTTCCCTTTCTTGAACAGCCAGGAATGTAAGGTTAAAAATGTATTTGCCATTATAAGTACTAGTTTATTGGTTCCAGAAAATGGATTGCATACCTCTACTCCAGAGTTTAGTGACTCTTAGAATGTTTATAGGAGGTGTTTAAGCTTCCCCAATACTTTTTCCTCTGCCACACTCTTGGGAATTCTCCTGCTAGTGATCAAAAAGTGTTTGGTCATCAGGGTTTCCAAAAGATCAAAATTTGTTCATATTTTTGTAGTACTCAATGGTCAACAGATTAATTTTAACCCAATACGGCATTGGAATCTGTATGCGAAGACAGAACGGAGTAGAGAATTATAGTATAATAATAGAGTAGCTATTATATATATATTCTAATGGACCATATTTAGCATCTATAATGTAGGAATGGTGAAGGTCCACTGAAATTTTTTGAACGTGGTATCATGGTACCAACAAGATTAGTTTGATTTCCCTTTGTAAAATCCACTAAAACTCCTGGAGTGACCATTCAGTTCAAGTATCAGTTTATTAGAAAACTATTAATCTCTTCAAAATTTGAAATTTCATATTGTTTAGAATCTTAAACCTTAATTAAAAGAAAGTTGAATGAGTGATTTCTGATGATAAAACATGCTTTATTTAGCTTAAAGGATTCACTCACACAATATGATTTTATAGTATTAATAAAAAGTCTTAATAATATAGCTAGCAATATGTGCAAAATAGACTCTACTAATTTATGATATTGAACTAAAGTTATTTATTTAGTCTCAAGCTACAGCAGAAGTTCATAGAGCTATGAAACTAGAGGTGTCAAATATTTTAATTTAACTAATATTTTAAAGAATCCTCATCATCATGCTATACAAATATTTAATTTGTTACCTAAGAAATGTGAAATTGGTCAAGTCTCTATAGACAAAAATTCAGTTCTCAATTACCTTTATAAATATTAATTTTGTTGTGGTATATTATCCCACGTAAATTTTAAACAATTAATGGGAAGGAATAGAATAAAAAATCTATCTGTCCCAGCCAGGACTCGAACCTGGATCTCCTGCTTTCCAAGCACAAATGCTAACCATTACACCACCAGGAAGAGCTAGAGAACTTATTAAATTCCCAACACATTAGCGAGAGTCTAAACCTCCGAGTAAGATAAATACATCGTCTAATGCTCAAAGGAGCTGAAATTGTCTAACTATTTATGGACTCTCGTTATTTAAGTGAGTCCTAGCTGGGACAGATAGATTTTTTATTCTATTCCTTCGCATTAATTGTTTAAAATTTACGTGGGATAATATACCACAACAAAATTAATATTTATAAAGGTAATTGAGAACTGAATTTTTGTCTATAGAGACTTGACCAATTTCACATTTCTTAGGTAACAAATTAAATATTTGTATAGCATGATGATGAGGATTCTTTAAAATATTAGTTAAATTAAAATATTTGACACCTCTAGTTTCATAGCTCTATGAACTTCTGCTGTAGCTTGAGACTAAATAAATAACTTTAGTTCAATATCATAAATTAGTAGAGTCTATTTTGCACATATTGCTAGCTATATTATTAAGACTTTTTATTAATACTATAAAATCATATTGTGTGAGTGAATCCTTTAAGCTAAATAAAGCATGTTTTATCATCAGAAATCACTCATTCAACTTTCTTTTAATTAAGGTTTAAGATTCTAAACAATATGAAATTTCAAATTTTGAAGAGATTAATAGNCAAGGACTGTGGCTTTCACTGGAACCTAAAAAAATAATAATAATAATAAAATAAATAGTTAAAAAATCTTTAAAATATTTTAATTAAGGTAAAGTTTTGAAACTTTTGACGTTGATGTCACATGTTGAAGTTTTGAATATGTGACAAAATCAATTAGGCTCATTGAATTTATGTTATGTTACTAATGAATATTACAGAAAAATACTAAGACAAAATTACAAACAATTCTAACTATTCTTTAAAATTTATAAATTCAGAATTAATGATTAAAATAAGACATTTGATGAGAATTGTATGCCTGTAAATTCAACATTACAGAATTACTATTGAGATTTGAAATAGTCAAATATCATATATATGTCTAATGATGGCATCTGAATTAATTAAAAACTTCATAAAGATATGAAAAGTTCACAATAGATGTTATGATAAATAGCATATTTTTAAAACTGAACTTTCTCAATGGATAGAACTATTTTTAATAATGGAATGCATTAAAATATTACAACTCCTATTGAAATTTGCTTAAAAAAACAACAAAAACTAATAACTCAATAATCGTAAAAATTTTAACATCTGAAAATTCAAATGAGGTTGTTGACACAGTCCAAGTTTCCTGATTTACTAACTTGATAAATGCAATCAAGCATCAGTTTAATTGATGCCTCCTTTAATAACTATTATATGATAAAAATAGATATACAATTTAAAAATACATATCTACTAGATAATTTCAAGCGAATCATGCTATTTATATTCATACTGATAAGATTCCAGAAAAATTCTCTAATTCTTCAAAAAACCTAAATACAATAAAAGCTAAAAATATCGTCTGTTAAAAAATGAAGTAAACTTAATTAAAATTAGCAAAGTGCACTTCAATTAATTTATGGATATTTCTATTAAGTTTAGATGAATATGAAACAATAATAAATAAGATAAATACACATAAATAAAATATTTTTGACTGAATTTTTATTAAAAAATATTACATATCAGTTTTTTGGGGAGTGAAATAGTTTTGGTGAGTGTTGCTGGACACACTAAACAAAAATAAGGTGAAATTAACATTAAAATTATTAATTTACAACTATTTAAATCAAATTAATTTACTTTAAAAATGAAAATGAATTTTCTTGTTGTTAAAAAACAAATATGAAAGCATTGTTCAAATAAAACAAGATTATGAATGGCATTGTTTTAATTTAATTTCCAAGTTACAATTAATAAGTATGAGTGTGCTCATTAAAGTTCAGATTCAAATGTAGGTTACAGATATTTTCTTTTGCTGTTTCCTGCATTTTTTTAACACTAAAAAAACTTACACAAAGCTGTAATAATTGAAATTGTGCAACTTTAATTAATTTATATCATACTTCTAACACAAGACAGGGCATATGATCTTCAACATACAGCTCTGACCAACATAACAGAGTAATGTTAGTCAATGTTCAATGTCAGAAAGGTGTGCATAACCCACATAGGAAAGTGGAGCACAGAGCATTAGTCTGGCTTTCCAAAATTGATTTACTTAAAAATTGATAAATAAAATAAAATATACTCACAACTATTGGAAGTCTTTCACCATTCTCTTTGTGAACAAATATTGTCATAGACTGACCATGCTGTAAGGCTAATTGAGCAGTAATTTCTTCTAAAGTAACATCTCTGGGGAGATCACTCAAGAGAGGATCAGAGGCTATGAGATCTCCTAACGTCTTTTTAGTTATTTCAACAAGTTCCTCAGGTGTAAATGAAATCTTAGGATCGTCTTCCATTTCCAAAAAATTGACACAGATAAATTTTCAATAACATGTCAAAAGCCTAACTTGTCATACCAAAGATTATATTAGGTTATAAGACAGGTTATGTTTATCACATTCGCGAGCATGTAGATTTCTAGTAAAGAGATCAAGCTAGTCATGCAGAAACCAACCTTAAAACCCAATCCTTCTTGGGTGAAGCCTAAATTATCATTCGTTCAAATAAATAAGTATAAATATACATATACATACATATATATATATGGGAGCCTTGAATT
>KZ807498.1:166863-182315 GCA_000696205.2 Oncopeltus fasciatus | reverse complement strand
ATATATATATATATATATCATACCCATGCGAATGCACATAATATACATTTTATTATGTGTTATTATATGCAAAATATGCATACACACCTACATTTACTTATCCAGGCACACAGAGGTTGGGTTAGAGAAAAAGTTGTTTTTTTTTGTTGTTTTTTTTATCTCAAGGTTGCTGCAATGTCCCTAATCTATTATAATTCCTATTCAGTGAAGACACTATGAATCATATGATAGGTCTAAGTCTAGAGAACATTCTAATTATAAAGTGTGTTTTATTCAGCTAATCCATCAAAAGTTATTGGGCTTTGAAAATGAAGACTCCCAAAGGCCTTATTCGTCATGTTTTGTTTTTTTGCTCTCGAAAAAGGGGGTCATAAATACTTAAAGCACAAAATGCCACATCCACTAATCCATTCCAATAATATTCAAAACTACAAAAATCAGGTACACTTATATTAATACATTATTTATGTACAGGACATTTTATAATTTTTAAGTATAATTAACAAGCATAATAATAAAATAAAATCTATTGAACAACTTGTTGCTTATGATATGGACATGTAAACAGTCTTTAAACATTTATTTTTGTTAAATATAATAATATTCGTTAGAGCCTTGAAATATTTTTGAATGTTTAACTTGATAAAAAGCACATTCTGCATAAATGCTACAATTTTCATTTATGCTGAAAACTTTAATGAAGAATTATGTCCTATACAAAATTACAATAAGAAATGACTGATTGACATAATAAATCAATTACTGATATTTTCAATAAGCATCTATTTATTTGAAACAGATCTGAGAGACTATTGTTAACTTTCATTAGATTTGCGTAAATAAATCTAAAACATTCAAAAATAAATTCTTCATGAAATTTTGAGCTAAAAATTGCAACTACTACTAAAACAGTAAAACTAGATTAACTTGGAATCAAAACAACATCAATGAATAATAATGAGCTACATTAAAAAAAATGAAGTCAATTTGAAACTGTCATTAAATTGTTAATTTCAATTGTAATTTCTACTACTGTCATAATGATTATTGAAACATCTTGAGTTATCATGAAAAATTAGTCTAAAAAAATTTGGAGAACCAATACATATCAATCAGACATTGAAAATAAAAACCCAAAAAATTTTAAAATAAGAAACTAGTTACAAAATATATCTTGTTTTCATTCTTTTACAGGATAGAATAAAATTATTATTATTTTCTAACAGTCATTAAGTATAAGTTGATAAATTTGACAGTAACTTATTAAAGCAGTGCTTTTTAACTCTTACAATTAAAATTTAAGAAAAAAATATCAATGTAATAATATACTATTTTAATTTAATTTATGTCACAAAAAATAATTTAGTAATATATGCCGCCAAGAAAGATTGTAATTTTTCACTTACCACCTTATTCTCTGTCACAATCCACACAGAGTAGGCCATTTTTATCCTCTCGGGAGTCAAAAATATTAATGTTTTGAAAGAAAACAATAGAATTTAACTCAATCATATGAAATTTCAACACCTTCAAGTAAAAAGTCAAATGCATACATAAATGATGAAGGCTCTTATCATACACTCCAATGTAAAAAAAAAAAATCAAAATAACATATATAATATTTTTAAATTTCCTACTTATTTTAAAAAGACGGCAGGAAGAAAATATATATCATAGGTTTTCTCATAGTTTATGTCTTATTAACTTACCACAAATAAATAATTTATCACACTTCTAATTCTATGCATAAGATTGGTTTGTTATAATGTTTTAAAATTATTTATTAAATACTAAAACATATGAATGATAAGTAGTATTAGTAGAGTCTATTATGACTATCATTCATCAAGGAGAATATAAATACAACACAAGTGAGGGAATATAGTATTTCCCCTTAACCATAAGAAATATACCTTCTAAAGGTTATGGAAAAATTATGCGGAGGCAATTAAATGAAGGAGAAAAGATAAACATCCAAATATTTTATTTTTATATTTTTTCAAAGCTAGACATAACGGTACTTGAGAGCTTTTTTCAACCCCATTAGAAGGTTGACAGTAAAGATCATTTGTGCCAATGATCTTTGATAACAGAACCTTTAGTCATAAGAGTACCCAACATATGAAAATTAAAAAAGTGAGATTAGGATTTTTATCATGTTTCCTCAAGGGAAAGGCAGTTTTTCTCTTTAATAATACTTTATTTAAGCATATGACTTGGAATCATAACAGGTGGTGGCAAATAGACCATTTTAAGACAAGAGCATACACACTGATAATATTAATTTGGTATAACCAAAGGAGTGGGAGAAGGTTTGGTGAATGATCCAGTCTAAAAATGGTGTGCTAAGACTCACTGATTTTAGTCCTTCTCTTACATTTTATAACTGATTTTATGAACTTCCCAAAATAAGATTTTAAAATATAATGTACACATTTTCATTATAAATTAGAAGCAAATACACTTTACTGCACAAACACTTTAACAATTCTATCATTCTTTAGTCAAAGTAGAGAAGCAAAAAAAAACAATAAAAAATTTACAATGCACTTGTAACACACAGCCTAATCCCAACTGACGATGCAACCTCAATATCTTGACTACTTTGGGGTCATCCATTCCCAATCAAGTAATAGGCCAAATCATCTCTGTTAAAGAGTCTAAAATGATTTAATTAAATTTAAAACATCAAAATATATATGAAATTAGTTTTCAAAAATATATATTGCTTCATAAAACAAAAGAAATATTGGTATCATGACATGACTTCTAAAAAATTTATTTCTTTACTCAGCATTATATTTAGGGGAAGATTTAGCTATGGTTTGTTCAAATTTTATATATACACACAAGCACATACATATAAGGTGTTTCAACTCATATGCTTAAGGTAAATATCCCTGCATCTGAACAATACATATAAGCAAAATTTCTTCTGTTCATAGGATATTGAAAAATCTATAAATTAACGCTCATAAAGGGGAAAAAAGTATTTGATGGTTTACTTTGAAATAAGTCATATTTTTGGTTTTTTCTTCTGAAAATTAGAGTGGAATCTATTAAATTGATTTGAATTGAATCAATAAAAATATGATTGAATTAGAATAAAAACCGTTCTATAGTGATATATATAATTTTAAAAAATACTAGTGATTTATTTCTTGTATTTACTTGTCTTAGCTGTTATTCTAAATAATTTCTAAATTTTCATTCCCTATCTGGACATGCACCTCAAAGGAACAGACTTCAGATACTGTTCGAAGCTCCAGCCTTTCTGGAGGAAAGTGAAAATTTCAGAAAATTAATAGCCAAGANTGGTGAATGATCCAGAATAAAAATGGTGTGCTAAGACTCACTGATTTTAGTCCTTCTCTTACATTTTATAACTGATTTTATGAACTTCCCAAAATAAGATTTTAAAATATAATGTACACATTTTTATTATAAATTAGAAGCAAATACACTATACTGCACAAACACTTTAACAATTCTATCATTCTTTAGTCAAAGTAGAGAAGCAAAAAAAAACAATAAAAAATTTACAAATCTCATACCCATGCGAATGCACATAATATACATTTTATTATGTGTTATTATATGCAAAATATGCATACACACCTACATTTACTTATCCAGGCACACAGAGGTTGGGTTAGAGAAAAAGTTGTTTTTTTTTGTTGTTTTTTTTATCTCAAGGTTGCTGCAATGTCCCTAATCTATTATAATTCCTATTCAGTGAAGACACTATGAATCATATGATAGGTCTAAGTCTAGAGAACATTCTAATTATAAAGTGTGTTTTATTCAGCTAATCCATCAAAAGTTATTGGGCTTTGAAAATGAAGACTCCCAAAGGCCTTATTCGTCATGTTTTGTTTTTTTGCTCTCGAAAAAGGGGGTCATAAATACTTAAAGCACAAAATGCCACATCCACTAATCCATTCCAATAATATTCAAAACTACAAAAATCAGGTACACTTATATTAATACATTATTTATGTACAGGACATTATATAATTTTTAAGTATAATTAACAAGCATAATAATAAAATAAAATCTATTGAACAACTTGTTGCTTATGATATGGACATGTAAACAGTCTTTAAACATTTATTTTTGTTAAATATAATAATATTCGTTAGAGCCTTGAAATATTTTTGAATGTTTAACTTGATAAAAAGAACATTCTGCATAAATGCTACAATTTTCATTTATGCTGAAAACTTTAATGAAGAATTATGTCCTATACAAAATTACAATAAGAAATGACTGATTGACATAATAAATCAATTACTGATATTTTCAATAAGCATCTATTTATTTGAAACAGATCTGAGAGACTATTGTTAACTTTCATTAGATTTGCGTAAATAAATCTAAAACATTCAAAAATAAATTCTTCATGAAATTTTGAGCTAAAAATTGCAACTACTACTAAAACAGTAAAACTAGATTAACTTGGAATCAAAACAACATCAATGAATAATAATGAGCTACATTAAAAAAAATGAAGTCAATTTGAAACTGTCATTAAATTGTTAATTTCAATTGTAATTTCTACTACTGTCATAATGATTATTGAAACATCTTGAGTTATCATGAAAAATTAGTCTAAAAAAATTTGGAGAACCAATACATATCAATCAGACATTGAAAATAAAAACCCAAAAAATTTTAAAATAAGAAACTAGTTACAAAATATATCTTGTTTTCATTCTTTTACAGGATAGAATAAAATTATTATTATTTTCTAACAGTCATTAAGTATAAGTTGATAAATTTGACAGTAACTTATTAAAGCAGTGCTTTTTAACTCTTACAATTAAAATTTAAGAAAAAAATATCAATGTAATAATATACTATTTTAATTTAATTTATGTCACAAAAAATAATTTAGTAATATATGCCGCCAAGAAAGATTGTAATTTTTCACTTACCACCTTATTCTCTGTCACAATCCACACAGAGTAGGCCATTTTTATCCTCTCGGGAGTCAAAAATATTAATGTTTTGAAAGAAAACAATAGAATTTAACTCAATCATATGAAATTTCAACACCTTCAAGTAAAAAGTCAAATGCATACATAAATGATGAAGGCTCTTATCATACACTCCAATGTAAAAAAAAAAAATCAAAATAACATATATAATATTTTTAAATTTCCTACTTATTTTAAAAAGACGGCAGGAAGAAAATATATATCATAGGTTTTCTCATAGTTTATGTCTTATTAACTTACCACAAATAAATAATTTATCACACTTCTAATTCTATGCATAAGATTGGTTTGTTATAATGTTTTAAAATTATTTATTAAATACTAAAACATATGAATGATAAGTAGTATTAGTAGAGTCTATTATGACTATCATTCATCAAGGAGAATATAAATACAACACAAGTGAGGGAATATAGTATTTCCCCTTAACCATAAGAAATATACCTTCTAAAGGTTATGGAAAAATTATGCGGAGGCAATTAAATGAAGGAGAAAAGATAAACATCCAAATATTTTATTTTTATATTTTTTCAAAGCTAGACATAACGGTACTTGAGAGCTTTTTTCAACCCCATTAGAAGGTTGACAGTAAAGATCATTTGTGCCAATGATCTTTGATAACAGAACCTTTAGTCATAAGAGTACCCAACATATGAAAATTAAAAAAGTGAGATTAGGATTTTTATCATGTTTCCTCAAGGGAAAGGCAGTTTTTCTCTTTAATAATACTTTATNATGGTTATGACGTCACCAAAAGTATAATTTAAAATCAAACTAAGATTTACGATGGAGATAAAATTAATTAGTAAGCTATATTTACACCAAATGTTCAGAACCACAGTTTTTATTTTATTGTAGTACGGCAAACAGTAAAAATAAATAAAAACACTGTCATTTTACGTTAAACTTGATTTTTCTCTACTTGTTTCCCGTCTAATATTAACCCCTCATCAGTAGTTTAAAATATAATTAAAAAAAAAAAGAGCAAATTAAGGAAAATATTGAGGAACTTAATAAAATACTAAATGTAGTCATGATTTAGTTACCCTAAACTAAGATACTCTCTCCCTTCATTACCCTAGTACTGAAGGAATGAAATTAGGCCGAAATGTTGGCAATAATAATTTCTTTCTTTTCTTTTTCAAATTAGTTTTTATTTATTCAAATCCTAAGACAGAATTCTTCACCAATCCTTCCTCATATAGTTTGACGGTCAACTAACTTCTGCAAATTAAGAACTTAAATTAAGAGGGTTGAGCAGACCTTTTTCTTTCTTTAAATAATAAAAGATGTTGAAGAATGTAACTTTAATATAATGTTGACACACTGTTCTATCCAGTCTATAGAGCCAACCTTGCAATCTAGTCTTTTACCCTCATGACTTCTTCCACTTGCATGATCGCATTTTGCTGCTCCTGGTTTTTTTATTAATATAATATAATCCACATGAACCTCGATAGTCAAAGGACTCTTTGAAGCCTACAGAGATAAGTTTTTTTTACAAATTATTAATCGATGGTGTTTAAATTTGAGTTACAATACCATGACAAGTCTTTTACTATTACGTCATCATTCAAACAACTATTTTTTAATTAACTATACAAGGTAAGAAAATAGAATATAAATAAAATTAATAAATAATGGTAAATAAAACTAAAATAGTGGTACCAAACAATAGAATAAAAAACATTTTTTTTTAAATAAAATCCAAATATAAATAAAGCAATGTAAACAATTAGTAAAGAAAAAGCTTTTCAATATTTGTGGTCAACATCATAAATCTACAAAATAATTGACTTAAATTAGCTATGAAATAATTTAGAAGTATTTTCTAATATAAGGCCATCTATGTAAATAATAACTTATCATTATAAATTGAGGACTTCCATTACTTCTTGTGAGTTGAGATAGTTACAACTTCACTCTAAAACAGTCTCATTACAGTGCTATATATATTCGCTCATTCCTCAACTCACTAAATAAGATAAAGCAACCTACAGTGAGTTATCAACAAATATAACAAGGTTTCACAAAAAATAACTATTTTCTGTTTTATTAAAATGTAAATTAACACACAAACACACAAGTTAAATTAAATTTGTAAATAAAACAATGTGTTTTTTTTTATTAAACCAATTTATCAAGTAATTATCTGTCATTTATTCCATGAAAGCCTAAAACAGAATGGTTCAAGGGTATGAAAAGAGAGAAAAGAAAAGCCCCTTTCGAATAAAATGGTATTAGTTCAATTCACTAAAGTATGTATTTCCTGCATGAGCAGTAAAAATGCATACACATGCTGCTCACATCTTCGAATTTACCAAATAAAGTCAAGTGGGTTTTGTTCTGTTTAATAGAATCGAACAATAGAAATAAGTCAATAGAGAGTATAAGTTGTTCTCAGAGAGTATACTTTCTATCCTATTCAATTTCAAATTTTAAACCGATATTAAAAATTAAAATTAATGTAAAGTATAAGAAAAATCTATTTTTTTTAAACTCCACTACTGTTTATATGACCTGTAACAAATTACTAAAATGAACATTAATGGAAGTCTAGATTCTACCTTGAAGAAGATTTTAAGTTTTTAATTGAGATTATTTTAAAATACCACTACACAATGGAAACATAAAGTGCAAATTATTCAAGATTTTTTTTAAAATTACATTGAGGAATAACTTTTGCCAAACGCCACACTTTAAAAGCTAGGGCCATCTGGATCAACATTGGAAGGAATTGTGTTAAGGAATAGAATTCTATTCAATCAAGAATTGTTAATTTAAAAAAGACGAATTACTAATTATTCTACAATTAAGTCTCAAGTTTAAACACAGAATAACAGTTAACATATGCTAATAAAAAAGTGAAATTGAATAATAACAGAAGATAAACATAGTCAACAATAATATTAACATATGGTAACAATAAAAAATAATCGTATCTGCCAAAATAATTTTTGATTTTAAAGAAAAATAAGTGCTTGAGAATGTTATCTATTTTTAAAATAATTTTTAAAAAGAGATAACTATTACACATGTCTAATGCTCATCATACCTACATAATTTATTTTTCTAAATAGTATGAACTTCTTATTCATTTCTTATTTTATTCCCACGATTCAAAACCATGATCTTACATATATCAATCTATAATCCTACTTGCATTCAAAATGAAAAAAAAATTAGATAAATCACAAGGATTAAAATTAATTAAAACATCCATGTAATAAACCAATTTAATTAATTACTCTACAATTAGCAAATTAAATCATTAGCTGTACAGAAGAAAATTCCATAAATTGTGAGGTTTGACAATTAGAAATTTTGTTTTGCAACTTTACTAATTTGGACTCTTAAATTAATATAAATTCACAAGATTTAATGCCATTGTGTTTCACCTAAAAGTTTTAAGTTTTAATGAAAGAAAGGGTCCATCACTCTGCCATACTTTTCAAAATACTTAATAACATTCAATAAGATGCCTTCTCCTGAGTAATACTATAAACATGGCACACATCAAGTTACATTTTTAATAAGCAGAACTATTACAAAAAATTAAATTAATTGTATTTAAGAGAAATCTAAGAATAGGAACTTGTAAATGTTATGGCCATGTGGCTATGATATGATTGGCTAATGAAATCATTAGCGTTATGCAAAAAATGCATGTGTGTTCCAAAAAGATTATGTCCTCTCTCTATTTATAAATAGGAAAAAAAAACTGAATCAATCATATTTAAAGAATGTTGAGCAAAAATGAAAAATACTAGGCCTGTATTCTGAAATTAATACTTTGGTGTTGCTTAGTGGAGATTTTAGTTCATTCATTAGCAAAAGAGTACAAACTTTTCTTTTATATTAAAGTATTATGAATTAGAAGATCATAAGATTCAACAATTGTTAAATACTCAATTCATTACCTAATCTTACTCAAAATTCAAACCACTGATATTCAAAATTCAAACCACTGTTATTTCAAGATCAGAATAAATAATAAAAGTGTTTTCTTTTTTAAAAAATTTAAAATGATAGTGCCAATGCTTAACTGCAGTGATCAAGGAAAAAATATAGATTCAAATATATACACACACATATGATATTACTACAAGACATAGATTTTATTAATTAGAATTAAATAATTAAGTGAGATTTCTTAACTGATTTTCTTTAAGTTTCCTTATAAATTTAATTAAAGTAAATCTCTGTTAATAAATAAGAGATTAGAATTTGAAATTAATTACTCCTAGGAAAGGTCCAATTAATGTTTTAATTTCAGTCATAATTCCATATTTTGCAATTAGCAACTAATATACTACAAACGTTTCAGTCAAATTTTGCTATTTACACAATGTTTAAAAATAAATAAAGTTTAAAAAAACAAAGAGTAAATAAAGAAAAACAGTCACTTCTTTGCTTAAATATTCATAGAAAATATTTAAACTGATCTTGTGAATATTAAAAAAAAAAGTAATTTTAAAGATTATCTAATACATAAGAATAAATAAAATAGGATAAGTAATTATATTCTCATCTAGCGTTAAATTTCTACACTTAAAACCTTCATAATTAGAGATTCATTCACAAGGTACAAAATAACTTTTGATGAAGTAGAGGAAATTACTCTTTTTCTTAATTTATATGCTTATAACTACTTGATGTAATTTTTTCCCCCTTAGGCCTTAATACATAAAATAGAAAATTAAATAATTAAGAAATAAAATTAAACCCTTAACCTTTACAATATAAATTATTAGCTAACACTGGTACTTGCATACTAAAACCATTAACAAAATAAGATGCCCTCAGCAGATGGGTAATATTTTCAATATCTCAAACGTTACCAGTATGATATCAAATTTATTAACAATAAATAAATAATAAAAATACAAAAGGTAAAAATTGAAGAATTTATGGAGTCAATATAAGCATGCCTTAATCTATCTGCTAATCAAATCACAAGATCAAACTAAATATTTTAAAAGAATCTTTATTCTGCAATGTACTCTTACACCTCTATTACAGAATGCCAAAGAAAGCTGGAAAGAGCACTATAAAATCTCACTTATCTAAGACAATTTAGCAAAACTGTAAACTGAGAGGTGTAATTGTAGTAATACGCCAATTAAAGCTACTTAATCAAAACCAACTAGTCAATGTAAAAAAATAATCTAAGTAACTTAAATATCTCTCACAATTTTATCTTACAAACATTTCAACAATGAAAAAATTCTCACTAAATGCCCTTAGGAGCATTAAAATAAACAATATATGATTATAAAAATAAATTCTATATAAAATCAAAATTATAATACTAATGTATTCATATTGACAAACATATTTAATTATAACAAAATAAAAATAAAGTGTAAAACAGGAGTTGCAAGGCCACATAAAAAAAATAGTTTCTCGAATCTTCCAAATACTCATAAATGTGAAAAAGATTTTAAGATATGTGGACAATATATTACAAAAATCATTCTTTTTTTTTTTTTTTTTTGCATATTACACTTTTTTTGGACTAATTTTTTCATACATAAATTGCTGTCCTTTATCAAAGAGTTCACCATTTTTATTCCGGGTCATACGTTTTTTAACAAAATCAAATTGCTCAACTGCAAAATCATAAAGATCATTTTCCATTTTCCAAATCATAGAATTTTTTATTAATTTTATTGTTTCTTCATTAGGTTCAATTTTTTGATTAGTCTTACGTAAGTGAGACTTTTTACCTATAAAAAGAAAGAAATGTAATTAATTAATTTAGTAGCTTATAATCTCTAAATAAATGTTAAAAAGCCAATAATTTCAATCAATGATAAAATATTGAAATACTTATGTTGTGTACAAATGAAAATTATGAAACTAATTTGGGAAAGTTTTTGTTATTCATCAAGTATTTACTCCCTTACTGAGAATATATTACTTTCTTACTTAAGAAATACAAATTACTCCAGTAGTATGTTACTCAAATAGCTCCAGGGGTTACCGTGGTGGAGTGTTTAGCATGTGTGTCACTCATGATAAAGACCCTGGGTTCGAATCCCAGTTCTTCTAGTCATTTTTGTGAAGTATTAAGCAAAGCCATGTTTCTCACACTGTGGATATACTGCTAATATAACAGTGGGAGGATTGAATATTATCCTGGGACTGGTACTGATATAGCTCTAGATATGGGAAAAGAACAGCCTAATAGTGACAACTCATATAAGAGAGTAAACCCCATCAGAAAATCATAGTTACTAGAAGGTTTGGAGGTGGTTAGGAACATGACCAATCACCCTGCTTCTACAAAAACTACTTCTGATAGCATATCTAAATGTGTGTACGAGTGGTGTTCAGGTATAGATCTTCGAGGTTTGGGCAAGTACACATAAGTTCTGGGTAACATCATGATATGGCTAAAAATCCCTCTGATATATGAAGTCAAAAATAAATAAACTAGTTAATATCAAGGCTTAGTGGATAAAACTTTTTTGTAAATTATTATTTTTAAGCAACCCCTGAAATAAATAGAATAACTTTATACATTAAAATTTTTAACACTTGTAAAATGCACATCAACAGTTAACAACAAAATGTTTCTTCAATACAAAATCTTCATCCAAATAATATATATAAAAATATTCAAATATATCTGCAGCATAACTTGAGCCCAAACGCTGACAAATATTACCTTAGGCTAAATGATAAACATTACCTGATGCATCTGACTATCCCACTACTACCTGACTGACACCAATTAATATCAGTTGAATACAGTGACTGTGAATAGTTGTGTTTGGCTAGAAGATGTAAACTCTTTCCAAAAATGCTCGCCAGAAAAACTTCATGTTCTCTTCATTTCATATGCCAATGAAGAAGGATTCCGAGAGGTAAGAGAGTTTCTATGCCACTCACTTAATAACTTAATAGTACAGTTAATTAAGGCTTTTTCCAATTATTTTACTAAAAATGTGGGAGACAAATATCATAAAATCAATTTTAAACCCCCTTATTATATAAATAAGAAGAAAAAAATTCACAATTTCACACTGCAGTCACGTGAAATTTAGTAGTAATTTCTCACAAATTACAGTAATCCGTAAATAACCATCTTATCATGTAAATGGAAGAAAAATGAGCTTTTCATATTCCCTTAACTCTAAAAATTGTAATATTCTGTCATTAAAAAGATGGTGTGAGCAACCATTATCACTCACTAAAAAATTTCATGGAAATTCACTTAAACAGCGACTTCAAGCAATTTATCTCAAAAGGCAGTTTTTATTAGTCTCTACAGGTCATAATTTCAGTATATGCTCCACTGTCTTAATGATTAGGGGCTGTGGTATTTATTTAGTCCCTTAGATAGAAAACCAATTTGCCAAAATATTATCTCCATAATTCCTTTAAATAGTTCAGTTTTAATTAACAAATGGTTACGTTTTCATTTTTCTAGACACTTAAGAAAAATATAAGTAAAGTTAACTGAAAATTTGTCTTCTCTTATCAAAAGAAAACATTTCTTGTTCTCTTAATTTTCTTAGTTCGGAGTTACGGCACTGGCCATTCTCTCCCTCATGTCAATGCCACTCACAGTCATTGAACAACATTTTGAGCAATTACAAAATGTAAACTTACTTACAGAATGTAACATCCAAATAAATAAATAAATAAAAATAATAATAAAAAAATGTTTTTCTCATAACATCATATCTCAAGTAGATAGTTTCTCATGATGTTTCTATAACTCCGGCTCTGAATAGTGGGAGTATCTTAAATACAAAATACAATTTTTAAATTATCATATCAGAATACGTTCAAAAGCATTTATTTTATATTACAATAACACAGTAAGTTAGTCAAAACCTTCTGTTTCATTTTCTAATCTCTTTTTAATGTTATTTATTTATTGGGAATCATACTATTCTAACATTAGATAAAAGTAAAAGGAGAGTAAGACAATAATAAATAGTAAAATAATCTATTTTGAGCCAAAAAACATAATTTTTGCTCAATCCTTTCAAAATAAATAATTATCATTTTCTCATTATAAATTTGTTGTTCTGTTGCTTATTTTACTTTCGCATGAAATACTCTTATAGTTGAGTCTTTAAACTAAATAAAAATAATAAATGAGACACTTCTTTGTTTGAAACAAATTTAGTCTTTTTTAATGAACTGTGAAAATTTTATTTTAATTGAGTAACCTGCAGTACTACATGATTAAAGGTTGACTTACTTGAATTAAAGTGTGCAGAAGCTCCCCTGAAGAAGTTAGGAATAACAGCTTCTAAAAGAGCAATAAAATCTTTCAGTTGTTCAGTCACACCAACTAAAAGATAATGGCTGACAAGATTTCGTTTTGCTTCTTCAAGAGCCCAATGGTTTCCTGGCTCCCTAAAAAAAAATTATTTATAAATGTGGTAATGAAGTATATATATATTTATTTATTTATTTATATTAATGGGTATCATTTTTGGTATCTAATAGGATTGGAAAAAATATCTTAAAATAATTATCAAAAAATTTGCTATGAGAACAACCTCTGTAGCCTACATTCTTAAATTTTTCTCCAAAATAAATGGAAAACATCTAAATTCTTTAAGCTGGACATTCAAAATGGATACTGGACTATAGTATTTTCAATCAACAGCAGTTAATTGTACTATGCTATATTAACTGTAGAAACTAATGCTTCTGCTTTTGTAAATGAAGCCACATGATAAGAAACAAGTTAAACTTTTTTTTTAATAGATCACTCTCCAAAGCTAAAGAGCATAATTTTCTATTGAAACAGAGGCTTTCCATCTGAATGGAAACATTGCTTCCTTGGTAGGAACTTCTGTCATATTAAAAATCAATGGTCATTCTTTTTCATGCTTGACTGTAATTACCAAGGAAAAAAAAAAAGAACCCAGTTCTGTAACTAAAAATATGAAATAATATACATAATAGTCCTTTGAATCTGAACAACCAGCACTACACAAATAAAATTCACTACCTTAGCCACTCCTAAGAAGTATTTAAAAAGCAATATCCTCCAAGCCTACCTCAAATACTTCATCACTTAGGAAACATGAATGAATGATTTTTTTTATATTTCCTTAAAAATATGCTAACTATTATTAGCAATATTTAACATAAGATGTTCTATTTAGTTAGTTCAGCATTACTTTAAGTCAATAAAGCATTATTTTAGGTTACTTAAAAAAATAAATGTACTTTTATAGCATATCTAGTGGATAAATGTGAAAGGGAAATTTAATTTTTTAGTCCAACTCAAATAATTAATAAAAAAAACTGTATTAGAATAGTCTGTACTGAAATATTTTAATTAATTAGGGGAAAAGGCAGGACAGGTGGAAATACTGCCCCAGGTGGTTCATTATAAACTTTCTGAATATGAAATACCCAAAAGAAAGTTGGTTTCCCTTGTAGCTTTGATGCTTAGATCACTTCACACATTAATAGTAAGAAACTGTTTTAAATACTATATAAAGTGGAAAATTAAATTTTATTCAGTCCATCCCAATTAGATGTTATATAATAAAAAATGTAATAAATTTGATTTTTCTTTTTTTATCAATCTACATCAGTTACTATTGTCAAGTGATAATTTTATAACTCGATGGACCATAAAAATGATGGAGATGTGATTGTTTTCAGTCATGAAAATGTGATCTTAAGGACACGACTCCCCTCTCACCTTCATGATAGCCCTGAAGATGACTTACAATGTAAGCCAAAACGTTGGCAGATATATTTTTTAAAATATGCATTTTTTGAAATTTGTATTTTTTCTGGATCTACCTTAACCCCTACAAAAATACATCTAATTATAAAAATGATTATTGCTCAGAAATAATCTCCTCAAGTAAATATCAATAAATTATAAATCTTAAAGTTTGTATAAATATACACTTCTTTAGTACATAATGGAACTTAATGAAAAGAAAGATATATGAAATCAAATATTGAAAGTCAAACTTAACTGGGACAACTATTAAATAGAAAAGTAAAATGGATGTCATAATTATAAAAAATGATAGTGTCAGAAAAAAGTAGGGTAAAATCATCAAATCCAGTAAAGATAATAGGACTAAGTGTTTGCTTGGGAACTATTGTATGCCAAAGCAGAAGCATTTATAAACAAACATGTAAACTATTGTCTGCTCATTGTGCCAATTCTCTCTCATTCACACACATTACATTTTCTCATTACCACAATCCCTTACAAAAGTAGTAGAAAGAGAAATTTTACCAGCATTCAGGAGAATGTCCACAGAGAAATGGTATTTGCAGCCACATATTCACAGGATTGCAATCTGGTTGTTTTTGTTTCACACATTCATCAAAAGTCTAAAAATAGATAAATAACATTGTTATTGATACAAAAAAATGACAGTCAATTAACTTTTTTTTTTTTTTTTTTTTTTTTTTTTTTTTTTTTTTTTTTTTTTTTTTTTTTTT
>KZ807498.1:126228-137929 GCA_000696205.2 Oncopeltus fasciatus | reverse complement strand
ATATATATATATATAGAGAAAAGGGACGTGCCCTTATTTGCTATTGTAATTAACCCCACAGTTAACAAGATCTTGTCAACACTCAGATGATCCTTATTTGTGGACTGCCTAGAAATGCAGATAAAATTCAGAGATATCCAGAGGACTCGGGAAAAACACATTGAAGAAACTCTAATCTTGGGCAAATTTAAATTTCTCAACTCAAACTGCGACCTATTTGTATATTTTTTTATTCATTTGCAAAAAATAGCCACCTATCATGCTTTGAGTCGGTTCATTGTGAAGCTATACGTCTAGCCACATGTGTATTCTTAAATACACTTCTCTCAACAAGCTGATAACTAACCCCTTTGTGCAGATGCAAGTGCTCGTCATGAAGTCAACATTTGTTCCCTCATATTTTACAGAAATCGTATTCAAACATACAATTTCGCTTCCAAATACACATTTATTTAAAAAAAAATAAAAATCCATCTGCATGAAATAACCATACTATTTCAGTAGTTACACATCTGCTCACTAAAATGCAATGAGCTCACTACTTGAAATAAATTTTCAATATAATTACATTAATGGACTGCGAAGGGCACGAGAGATACCGAAAATTGACTTCCGACTAAACACAAAAACTAATCAATCCAAGCCTATACCAATAGACATATAATAAATATAGATGGGTCGAAGAATGAAAACAATGCGGGATCGTGGTGGGGGGGTTCATTTCTGTAAGAACACTGTAGTAAAAAATAACTCAACACATTAGCCTTGTTCTTCAGAGAGGAAATGCAAGCAATCTCAACAGCATTATACGATACAATAATTACACCTGATGGAAAATATTTCTTAGTGTGCACGGATTCCATGTCATCCCTGAAAAGAATTGCAAACAAAGGAATCCTCCCTTCAAAAGTGTTACGTCATTTAAAAAATATTAAATTTATAAGAAAAAACAATTATTGATATTTTGATATTAATAATTACTTTGAGGGTCAATAATTACTTTTCTTTGGCTTCGCTCTCATGCAGGTATTCCAGGGGATAAAAAAGCATGAGACAGGGTAACTAAGGAAGCATCTGATTTGTTCGTCAACAATCTTGGACCCAAATGATACCAAAAGATGGTTGAAGGAAACGTCTAACCAAGACTGAGAGAAAGCTTGGAGAATCGAATCAGAAGCTGCGATCTACAGAAGATACCACCAAGCAATTGATCACTTCGTTTTGGGGAGACAGAAAGGATTAATTAATGCTAACCCAAAGGATTACCGGAAACACGAACTTAACCCGTGTATATAACGTATATTTACTTACCAAAGAAGAACCATCAACCAAGTGAAGCTAATAGTACATTGTCGAGTATATGTATAATTATCAGTAGAGTCGAGTATAACTACCATAGAAAATTGTCAGTATATTTAGGGAACATAATTTCTATTTTGTCAGACTTTTAAGCAATCTAAAAAAAAAAAAATAATGTTGACATACAGAATTTTGTTATACTATAACATAGAAAGCCTAAAATTCCAAATGTAATTAAAGATGGATTATTTATCATATTGATAAGCAATCAAAAGATAATTCAGTCTAATTTGCCTTTGTGCGTGTGAACCCTCTGTCTTCATGGAATGCATTGGACAGGCAAACTACATTGTCCATGCAAGGGTGTAATAACCTAGTTAACAAATCTGATATTCTAATCCTATTAGACATAAAATAATTATATTCCGGACCCCTAAATTAAAGCTTTCTTTCTGAAAAACTGAAACACCTTCAACCCAGAGATGTTTCGAAGAATTCATCAAGCTTAATCAAGTTTTTCTCTTAAAGAAATTCCTATTCATTAAAAGCCAGATGCCAAAGGTCATTTATTTTCTTAAAATATATCTTTTCAGAAATAAATTTTCAACTATTTTATTTTATAAGAAAGTTACTCAATATATTTGTTTATTTATAATTAATATTTTATATAAATGCTTGATTCTAAGCACACAAATCCAACTCGATAGATTCAAAAACCATACAGCAAGTGCCTTGAAAATTTGGGATATTATTAGGTGTATCCCTGAGAAGGTTATTGATTTTTATTTATTTATTTGCCAGAGTTGGCGTTTTAGGTGCTCCTGAACAAATACCCCAAAAATATTAAAATAACAAATTTCCGAATAAATTAATGTTCAAATGAAATTANATTGAAAAAGGGATGAACTACCGCATGATTAATTGTAGACAATAGTCATAACCCCACCCAATCCTGGCAAAAACAAACTTCTTGAAGGGAATTACCGACCAATTTCATGTCTTCAATGCAATATATTGAAAAAGGGATGAACTATCGCATGATTAATTGTAGACAATAGTCATAACCCCACCCAATCCTGGCAAAAACAAACTTCTTGAAGGGAATTACCACCCATACGGATCCCCTGAGCTAGCCTGGCGCCCCAAAAATTGAAGGATCAAGTAAAACAAAAATGTTTTTTCTTACTTTTGCTCTGCCCAGTTTAGCCGAACAGTGGGTTTTGACCGACTGAAAATACATTCCTTATAGTAGGTTGTACGCTCCTGATTCCTTGAGGTGCATACATTTGCCGCTTGGAGGAAAAGAGTAACCTAAACCGATTTGTGCGAATTGTTCTATGCAGAGCTACAATGACACTCTTTGCAGTACTCTAACCCCTGTCTGTGTAATTTGTATAAACTCTCATAACAGTTTTGACATTAATTGTTGAATATTCAATGAGGAAAAACAAATTCAAGCTCTTCTTTGTTAGAATCAGCAAGCTTACAGCCTTTGACTTGATAAGAACCCAGCCTTTTGCTAATGCACTAAAAGGAAGTAGGAAATGTACCGAATCGGAATGTCAAAATACTGATATTTAATTTACTAAATCATTGAAGGAAAACACAAAACAAGACCTAGCTCAGCCTCTAGCACAATCTCGAATACTAATAAGCCACTGCTAACTCTTACTTCAGAGATAGCCACCCCCTCTTCGCCAACCTCTTGGGGGTTGAAGGGGGTCCTCCCTCCCACCCCCCCGCCACCTACCTTATATCTTATCTCCCCTCCACCCCCTCTCTCCGAGTTTCCCCCACCCAATCCGCCGCCAGTTCCCCCCGCCACCCGTCTCACGAGTACCTCTGGTAGACAGATAGCTGACCCTCATATGGATTTGACTTAGAACTAAAATACACAAATCATAGCCACGTACAAAATCCTAGTCTATTCATACATTATCTTGTGTTATATATATTTTTATTTTCAAGAATATTCCTCTGTTTAACGCTTGCCGCATGCTTATTATTTTTCAATAAGAGTAGCTGCAATGCAGAAAAAATAAATCATGATGTAATAAAAAAATATAGCTCTCCAGCTAATACTCATCACTTATAATAGTTCTTCCATTTTGTATCTAAAATATATCTGCACATATTTATAAATGATTTATTTATAAAATGGCTATTATATAATAATTATAAAAAATACTTTTGTTCACGTAGGCTTCGACGGTCGTCAGATGTATTTACCTTTTTTCTTCCGGTTGGACCGTGTCAAGTTGTTGATAGTTGCCGCGCTTTCGCACATCATGTGATGGCTTCTTCAGGGCTGAATAGAGAATGAGAGCTGTAAAAGAGAGATTTGTATTTAATTTAATTTAACAAATCTCTCTTTTACAGCTCTCATTCTCTATTCAGCTCTGAAGAAGCCATCACATGATGTGCGAAAGCTCGGCAACTATCAACAACTTGACACGGTCCAACCCGGAAGAAGAAACTGTAAATACATCTGACGACCGTCGAAGCCTACGTGAACATACNCGACGCTAAGGCGTGAACTTGAAACTAAAAAATTCTGGATGAAGCAGGACTCATTGTAAAACTTTAGCCCTTATGACAGCTTAATAGTTTACACTCTGACTTATCTACAGCTCTTTCATGAAGATATAGAAAAATCTGATAACTGTGTTTCAGCGTACATTGTAAGCCATCATCAGGGCTATCATGAAGGCGAGAGGGGACGTCACATCACCTGGATCTCATCTTCATGACACAGTCACCTCCCCTTCATGATAGCCCTGAAGATGGCTAACAATGTAAGTCGAAACTTGGCAGATAACTAAAAAGTAAATATTTTTTAAATTGTATTTTTTGAATCTACCTTGACCGAACACAAACAAAAAAACATCTAATAATAATATATAAGGTAAAAAAAAAATCTCCATTTGAACTAATTTCAGGAAGAGCACCAAATCTATTCAGACAAACTTTTATATATTGTGTTTATATAAACTATAGATTACATTTTCGTTAGACGAACTTGACTAAGGAAATCCGTAGCTACCAGCAAGCCGCATTTTCATCCCCGCAGGCGAATTATGAGAGCAGTATTTCCTAAGGGTTGAAGACGGAGAGAGAGCGGGGGTGGGTCTCTATGGCAACCACTCCAGCTGTCCCACCACTCCCTTTAATATTAATCCAGTAATTAGCGGGACTTGCCGCAGACAGCGCTGCCTCCCGTGGAGCACGGATTGTCAGATACATTTTTTAGGGGTGGAGGGGGGTCTCTGTGGCCCGCTCTCGTAACTCGCTGGTCTCCCGCAGTAAACTGTCCCAACGCCCGCTTCGCTATGTAAATGAATCGCCCCCAAAAACGGGAGTGACACCATGTGAAAGTGCTCACGCATAATTTATATCTACCTGGATCATGAAATGTAAGCGAATGGGCCTGAAGGGTTGTGTAGGACAACGAAATTTCTTGTTGAGAGAACACTTCGAAGCGTCACTAATTTCCTCTAACCCTCTTACTTATTAAAATTTATTGGACGGTCTAAGTGCTAATAAATAATTCAATGAACATATTCAGGGAAAATATAATTAACATAAAAAATTTATTAAAAATTTAAACCGATACTAATTTGCTTAAATTCATTATTTTTAGAAAATTCGTCATGCAGGAGCTGTGTAAACTAAGCAGAATTCTTATTTTGAAATAATAAAAAATATCTTAATTGTTATTTCGAGCTAGCGAAGACAATAAGAGTAAAACTCATTGTTTAGACAAGACCACGGATGGGAAGACACTCAAGCTAGTTACATACTTAAAATATTCTTATAAATACGAGCTTCTTAAAAAATTTTTTATGAAAGATAAATAGCAAAGTAGCAGTTGTAAATGTTAAACCCTGAAATGTTTGTTATAAGACTCATAATAAAGTAGGTAATAACCGAAAGAAAAATTTTGCTGGCAGTAATAGATGACTGAAAATTAATCAAAATGGACTACGGAAAATTAGGTCTGGAAATGGATTATAGAGTCGGCGCCTGATACATAATGATTTATGAATTATATATAAACATATATAAAAATATTGAAAAAAAAATACCTGTTGAAATTTAAAAAAATGTTTTCAAAAAAATGTAAACGAAATTTGTCTTATAGCTTTCAAATAAAAAATGAAAGACTAAGTTCGTTAAATAACAAAATTGGGCCATTTTGACTGAGGTGCCTGAAATTTCAAGTTCGAGATAATGCGAGCTTTCTGCTTAAGTAGATGAAACCCAAGTCATTGGTTAAAAAAAAAACAGAGTTACACAGCGAAATTGGACAATAAGAAGAGGCGGTTTACAAGAAGCACAAATCCTAATTTAATGTAATAAAAGGCAATGTTGTTAGATGATTAGGTCTACCAAAAGGTAGATCCAAAAAAAAAATTTAACGAAAGTATATTTTTTAAAAAGATTATCTGCCAACGTTTCGGCTTACATTGTAAGCCATCTTCAGGGCTGTAGAAATACAATGTCATGAGAATACAATAATAATTGACAATACAGAATTACCATAATGTAATGTGATATCAAAAGTATGAATGTAGATAGCTCTTAAATTCTCTGACAGAGCATTCTATATTCATACTTTTGATATCACATTACATTATGTTAATTCTTTATTATAATATTGTCAATTATTATTGTATTCTCATGACATTGTATTTCTACAGCCCTGAAAATGGCTTACAATGTAAGCCGAAACGTCGACAGATAATCCTTTATTAAAAAATACATTTTTTAAATTTGTGTTTTTTGGATCTACCTTGACCGAACCCCAACTAAAGTCATCTAATAATAATATCTACGGTCAAAAAACTCTCCATTTGACTAGTGTTGATTTTGGGAGTTTCTTTAAACCTGCTGGAAGATTCCTGAGAGATCTGAACAAAGAAGGAAAACCATAAGTTTAAAGACATAGACTTTTATATTAAACAGAATTTAAGTACATTTTTGAGAATAAAGGAAATATTTGTGGAGACAAGAACCCTTTTAGAAGATGATTACTCCATTGAATCTGTTAAAGTCTTAACCAGAAATATTAGTATGAAGGAAGGGGATTGATTGGATTTGAAATGGGAGCCGGGCGGTGGGCGAAGCGAACGCCGAGGGTTGGCGGGAAGACTTGGAGTGAGGGGTGGGGGTAAGTTCGGATGTTTCCGCCCCCGCTCGGTCCAGCGGTGCCGCCAGTCTTGTCCCAGCTGTCGTTGAGGTCGCTTCGACACCGGCCTTCCCACAGTTATCAGCCTTTGTTGTGTGTGTTGTGCCCAGTGAATGCAAGGCCTGCAGGCCTCTCTACCCCACGAGACTTTACATTAGAGTAAGTGCCCTTATCAGGCGTAAAGGATACACCTACTACAGATAAGAATTTATATTTATTATTTTTTTTTTTCCCCCAAAATAAAATAATATTTATGACTCTTGTATTTTCTGTGCGGTTGATGTCTCCTATTTATCTGATATTGAATACAGTTATGTTTCCATTGGCTGCCGGCATGAATGGTATTAGCGGCGTGGAATATTTAAATGGCGGTCGACGGCGGGGTCGTGATATTGATTTCTGTGCCCTGCATGCGTCCCGGCCACTCCCCGGTAGTTTCAAGCCGTTTTTCGGCTATTCCTCGGGTTGCTCGTGGTTCCTTTGAGGGCGGCGAGGAAGCGACTCGGTCCGTAGGGCTTCGCCCCGGCGTCACCCGGCTCCTGCAGCAAGTTTGACAGCTGTCACACACGCCGGTTAAGATGGCCGCTCTTGTGACCCCCCGAACTCGGGAGGCGCGGTTCCTGTCAGGAGGTACTTCCTAGGTGGCTCCTGTCATGAAACTCTTCCGAAACTGCGTTTTTCCTCTCAGTCGAATAAGGTTACTTTTTGCAGATGGCCAACATACCTATTTGTTTTAAACTTCATTCTTAAGGTCATAGGTGAAGAGAACGAGCAAATTCAGAGACCTGCATTAATAAGCTAATATTCAAGCCCTTAAACGACCCTTCCGATCTGTCAGTGACCAAAAAAATGACCAAAACTCTATTGTTTCAATTATTACCTATATTCTAATTTTAAGAGCATGTTTAATATTCTCAGTTGTGATTATTTATCGAATTTGTTTTTCAAAATAGACACCATTATATATATACATACATGATGATTAATTGTCAAGCTTTCAGGAAAGTATCACTCAAGTAAATGATTTATTCCGAGGATACTTCAACGGTGGAAAGGTATGAGGTACTCAACAAGAAAAGTAAAGGATAATAGGCTTCTTATATCCTTTACAATTTTTCAATGGCTTCGGTTCATAGGATACAAATAAATAAAATTTAAAAAATATGTAAGTTTTCTTTTTCAGTTACATTTCCTGGCTGGTTTTTGGATCAGACGTTAAACATATTATAATCAAAATGTGGGCTATTACCTTTCCACCGGCGATGGCATTTGAATCAATAAGCTTTCAAAATACCATACCAATAGCTTATAGTTGAAGCGATAAGAATAAGAAGTAAACTATGATACTGTATTCAGTTTAACACCGTCAATTGTATTTAGTAGAAATATTACGCCGAGAATTATTATTATTTGGTAGAATTATCATCCTGATACGAATGGATCCAATATAAAGTAAATAGATTTATGGTAAGGTAGATGAGACCATTTTCGGGGCCGACTTCCCACTGAACTGCCCTAGAGCCAGCGAATCCCTCTCAACAATGCTATATTATATATTTCTTCAAATCAACCAGCTTTTATTTGTTAATCTTGAAGATAATTTATTAGAACTTTCATTATTTGTCTTTCTACATTTATAGATTTCTTAGTAGTAAATATCACTTAACAGTTATTTATTTTTCAGTCAGATCTCAAAATGATTGCTTTTTATAATTTACTTTCATGATGACATTGACTATTCTTTGTTCATATTTGTTATATTTTTAGCAGATTTCTCTCTTTTAACAAATCAATATATTCACTTTACAACTAATAAAATTCAAAGAAAATTACAGATCTTCTCCGAAGCATAGGAAATGCTAAAAATATGTTCCATTCAANTTCTAATGATTATGAAAGATTATATCAATTGTCTTGTTTAATTTAATATAAAAGATTTACAGAAAAATTTGAAGAATTAAAAATCTTTCTCAATGAAAAATGTCGGTCAGCTGTAATCTTAACAGATTTATCTTAGTTCATTAAAAATGTATATAAATGAGAGTAAATGACAATATTTATTTTACAAGCCAGATAACTAAAATTTATTTTAGGCTGACCGGATACGTAAATGACTTCCTTAAATAGCATTTTTTGTAAAAATATTATGAAACTTAAACGTTATGTATTTTCTTTTTACAACCATTTTTATTAATTAAGTTTTCATAATGACCTTCATTTGGACCTCTTCTCCCCCTCATTTCATTTGAACCATAAATGAATATATTCATTCAAGAGCTAGCTATGAAAAGTCTAAGCCATGCAATCTGATTTACATTCTTAACTATCTTTCTAATTATGTGTTTTTGATAAATGTAATAGAACGTAAATTTTGTAAAGTTACATTTTACACCTATTTTGTTGTAAACTTTTTTTTCGTAATGCAAATAATAACGAAGACATTAAATTTTTAAATTATGATTTTTCATTATGAAGATACATTTCCTCGAGAAGGTACTTACCACATTATGTCAGTGCTATGTCAAAAAATCTCACATTGTCCATGCTGCTGAAGACAAAAGGAATCCCAATGAAAAATCACTTTTATTGACTCAAAATGTCGAAAAGCAGTGAAAGCAAAAACAAAGCACTCAATAAATATTTATTTGGTTGTGGTTTATTATCCTACGTAAATTTTAAACAATTAATGAGAGGGAATATAATAAAAAAATCTATCTGTCCCAGCCAGGACTCGAATAGCAGGATATCCAGGTTCGAATTCTGGCTGGGACAGATAGATTTTTTTTATTCTATTCCCTCTCATTAATTGTTTCAAAGCACTCAATTTTTGGAGAAAAAAAAATCTCCAAATACCGAGAAGTCGGTAGCATACAAGCTTCTGAAGTGAAACAAAAGAAGATGCAATCCTGGACTATATTTGTCGAATCAATGAACTTGAACTCACCAATAAATGAAGACTGGCAGGGAATCCGCAGAATATTAAGTTCCAAATACATAGAAAAGCACATTCTATATTTCCACGATTCAATTATATTTGATCCACAATTATAGTTGTGTGACATATTTGCAGATCACTCTTCTCTGATATCCAAGTATTCTCCATCCAAATCAACAAGCTCAAACACAATCCAAAACATTCGCTTCCTAGCACAGAAAATATTCATAAAGACCCATAAGAATCCAACTCTGCAATTTTAGGCCAGAAAGGCACTTCCCCTGTAAATGCCCAAATTCACAAACATATTATCTAGCAGTTAAATCCACAACTGAAAACTCCGCTTCTTCATGTCTTGAATGCAATAGATTGAAAAAGGGATGAACTACCGCATGATTAATTATAGACAATAGTCATAACCCTACCCAATCCTGGCAAAGACAAACTTCTTGTAGGGTATTACCGACCAATTTCACTTTCAAGCTCCATATGTGAGCTAATGGAAAAGTTAATTAATGAACGACTTGTGAGGGCTCTAGACAAATACAACCTCCTTCCGACTGCTCTATGTGGTTTCAAGAAAAGCCGGTCCACAATGGACCACCTTGACGCTCTTGGAGGTTGAGTTGGAGAAGAAACACATTTATCGAGGGAAAAGAAGCCATAGGCTATTTTGGTTTTCAAATTGACATACTGCATAGTATGATTTGAATGGGAATATACAGTCAAACTTTTCCTGACAAATATATATATATATATATATATATATATGTATAAATAATTAGAACAAAAAATTATTATAAATCAATTAATTGTTAAACTGCATGATTTACGATGCCTCGCTTTCACAGATCCCTACTCCCCCCTCCTAACCCAAAAAAGACTGAATTTTATATNGTCATTGATTTTAATTTAAATATAAAGTAATAGGTTTATAAATATATTTTTTACGGTAGTGAAATAATAAAGAATCCCTTATTTTTGGTAACTCTTGGATAGTTGAATGGCTTCATCTTCCTTAAGTTTTTCACCACCTTGCAGTACCCAAGGCTACTGGATCTAGTGGATTTCAGATCTTCCAGGTCTGGTCTGATTTGCTTTGCTATCGATCAAGCCAAAAGCTCTCTCTCTCTGTCTCCCTCAATTTCCAATTCAGTCCAAATTAATTCGGCTCGCGGGTTCCTGGTTTTGGAGTACTAGGGCACCAGATTCGGATCAGTTATTGGTCGCGGTTTTCACACAACCTCCATAATCTTCCAAAACCGTCTTCTGTCTGTATTCCGTCTGGATGGCAGAAGTCGGCCTGGACTTCAACAGTTCTCCTTTTGTTAGTTATTATGTTAGCAAGCTCTACCACCTGACCTAAGGAAAAATGAATAAATAGAGATGGCATTTTTTTTTTACCTACTTTTGGGAGTTGTATAAAATCACAACACACACACAAACAAACAGAATGAACGAAATTCTGTTGTTGTTTTTTTTTTTTGGCTTTTACACATATTTTCGAATCCGCCATTGATAAGTAAAATTTATTTAAAGATATTAATCTTCCTCAAAAATTTCAAAATGATCACAGAGATTTTTTCTAAGAAATCTCACTTTCTTTTTTCATTTTTGTAGCTTTTTGAGGGAAAAAGCAAATGAATTAAAATCTCTAAATATAATGAAAGACCTACTGTCTCACGAGGTTAACAATCATGAGTTTTACATTAAAAAAACAATTATTGATATTTTGATATTAATAATTACTTTGAGGGTCAATAATTACTTTTCTTTGGCTTCGCTCTCATGCAGGTATTCCAGGGGATAAAAAAGCATGAGACAGGGTAACTAAGGAAGCATCTGATTTGTTCGTCAACAATCTTGGACCCAAATGATTCCCAAAGTTGGTTGAAGAAAACGTCTAACCAAGACTGAGAGAAAACTTGGAGAATCGAATCAGAAACTGTGATCTACAGGAGATACCACCAAGCAATTGATCACTTTTTTTGGGGGCGACAGAAAGGATTAATTAATGCTAACCCAGAGGATTACCGGAGACACGAACTTAACCCGTGTATATAACGTATATTTTGGTACTTACCAAAGAAGAACCATCAACCAAGTGAAGCTAATAGTACATTGTCGAGTATATGTATAATTATCAGTATATTCGAGTATAACTAGAAAATTGTCAGTATATTTAGGAAACATAATTTCTATTTTGTCCGACTTTTAAGCAATCTAAAAAAAAAAAAAAAAAAAAAAAAAAAAAAAAAAAAAAAAAAAAAAAAAAAAAA
>KZ807498.1:87521-99667 GCA_000696205.2 Oncopeltus fasciatus | reverse complement strand
ATGGCTTAGAATGTAAGCCGAAACGTCGGCAGATAATATTTTTAAAAATACAAGGTTTTTTTTAAATTTGTATTTTTTTGGATCTACCTTGACCGAACCCCAACAAAAATCATTGAATAATAATACCTACGGTAAAAAAAAACTCTCCATTTAAGTAACAGATATTTGGTTTCATTTTTTTAAAAAGGATATCAAGCTATTCACTTTAGCAGCATGATCGCTAAATTCCTACCTATATAATATATATATTAAACTCATATCTGAATAAAGATCTAAAGGAATATTCAAGCATACTATAAACCTTGCATCTTGAGGTTTGGGCTCAATTCTTTTAGGAATGGTAATAGCCACATGCCGTAAGTATCATAGGGGTTCCTGCCCTAAAAAAAAAAAAAGAAAAGGAAAGAAAAAACTTTTATACAATCAACCAGTAATCATCTCAGGTACAGAAAAAGGGGAAGGTATGCTCAAGGGAGTGGAGAATTTAAAAACTGAAATTGTTTTCTCTTAACAAGCTTAATTATTCCATTGTCGTTGAATATATTTCATGCTTGAGGTGGTTCAGTAAATGCGATTTTTTTTTTATTTGTGTGAGGTTGGTGTTGTTCCCTCTTTTTTAAATATTCCCCCTCTTGAGAGACCTTTAATTAAGAGAAAAATCAATAAAATTAATGATGTTCGTTAATCGCACTCTCATTCATTTCATTAATCCTCATAATTTATAATCATTGCCTAATGCACATTGAATATGGATAATGCATTTTTTCTGTTTCCAATCTAAAGCCCTGTCCACATCAAAAATTATATATTACACTTTTCTGTTAGTCAGGGATAAACGTACATTTTTTATATTTAATCATCGGACCTATTTCCATTATTGTTCAATACATTAATTTTTTTTTTTCCCTAAGCATATCATTTATACTGTTCTTCATTTTGGCAGACTTTCATTAAAAAAATATCCATCTTTTCCGTGCTCTCTGCTAGACTTCAAAAATATTCCTGTAGGTTCCTCACCAAACCAGGAGAAGTCAAATCAGGGTTCGAATCCAGGATCCTCTATGCTAGTCACGCACGCCAACCATTACACTTTGACTCTCTCCGCCATATACATATATGTATGTATAGAGGGCTGCTCTTAGGCGCCGAACATATGGTTCTGTAGCCACGCACCGCAGCTCTGAACCACCTGAAATAGCGAGAGCCGATTCCTGGAGTCTACAACACCACTAGCTTGCTTACATCACACATACACAAACCGAAAAATGCCAGTTCTCAAATATTTTTACGGCTCATTTTATAGACTGAAAAAAGGCGCCAGAATAGCGGTAGGGGTCCATTCGGCAATTGTATCTTCAATAAATAAAAGCTTGTCAGGACAAGACCATAGATATAGACGTTTAGAATGGAATGGCAACCTGTTGATGGTACTACTACCATATGATCCTAGTAGTTGAAAGGGAGGCTAACACTTAATTTAAAATCAAAATTAAATAAATAAATATTTTTATTTTAACAGAATGTAATAAATAATTAAATAGTTAATAAAAACATAAGGAATTAAAAAAATAAAAAATTTAAAAACGGACATAGAACAAATTTCCTCAACTTATTCAAACATTTTCAATTTTCTAAAATTCATCAGCCCTCCTTCTCAATAAACCTGTCAAACATTTTTTCTAGTTTCAAAGTTACCTATTCCCAATAATACCCTTCCTTTTTTCCTTTGTCCTTTTTATTGCCCTCTTTTGAAACAGGCCGCTTTCCCTTTGTACCTTCCGCCTCATACCTTCCCCCCCCCCACCCTTCTACCTCCCACGTTGTGTTTCTTAAAAATTATATTTCCCTTCAGTCATGGAAATGTGAACTTAGGGACAGGACGTCCTCTCATATCTTCATGACAGCCCTGAAGATGGCTTACAATGTAAGCCAAAACGTTGGTAGATAATCCTTTGTTAAAAAATACATTTTTTAAATTTGTGTTTTTTGGATCTACCTTGACCGAACCCCAACTAAAATCATCTCAGAATAATATCTACGGTCAAAAAAACTCTCCTATTAAAGCAGTAATTTGCCACACCAACCTATCATAAAGATGAGAAAGGACGTCCTGTCCCTAAGTTCACATTTCCATGACTAAAGTGTAAATTTTACTTCTACACAATGTGAGAGATAAAAAGGTGGGGGGAGAAGATACGAGGCGGAAGGTACAAAGNGCCGCCTAGTCCGGGACACTCATGACTGAGCTCCGAAGATGGAATCAATGATTTTGAAAGCGCTTAGTGATTAAAATGTATTAAAAAATCGAATTGTTTGCTATTTGATAATTCTTGTTGAGTATTACTCTCTCTTGTGAGAGCACTGCTTTATTTTGCTGCTAGCGTGTTGTAGCGATTGCTTTACTCAGGATATGGGGAAAAGACCCCTCGGATTGATGGGATCCGCCAGTCTGCTGGTAACAACACTTAAGTTATTAATTCCCTACAGAAAATCACAGTTCCTCCATGGTTAAGAAGAGGACCGTTCCTCTTGCTTATAGAAAATATACCAGTTAGTGATAGTTAGAGGACGAAGGAGGCTGCGGTCTGGTCAAGTACGCATAAATGTGTGTGTTATAACGATAATTTAGATGTTTAAGAGGATAATTTTTACTATATTTTTATATCTCATTATTTATTTTATTTTATTTATGCTCGTGTAACATGGAAAATAATCTTAGTTAACTTTGCTTCTGAGTGAAGGATTTTTTTCTTTTGCTTGTCATCTTCAGAAGCAGTATAGCAATTTAAAAAAATACAGCTATCATATTATCGATCGAAGTGAAGAGAAAGAAAATTGTTTTGTAATCTGCTTGTTCATAAATTGGTCGGAGGGGTAGCGCCAGCTTTAATAACTTTGGTAGCTGATCCAAGATGACGAGATCTCCTCCCTGCAACGCCCTTATCAGGGCACTGATTACACAATCTCCCTCGTTATTCCGACTTTCATTTGTCTGCTCATCATCGATTCGTTTCGGGTTCGATGCTCCATCGATCTCAGACTTCCATCAGCCATGGATTAGCCAGGCCCACTTCCTCCTTTTAGTTTTTATCGGTTTTTTTTATTTCTTCATTCATTCTTTAATATCTTCTTTTGGTTCTTTCATCAGAGATGTATTTTTTATTGACAAATAGATACATTGTTAATATGATTAAATATATTAATGTATTGCTTTGAGCGTATACCGACCTTTCGTCTTATTGGTCGGAAGAAGGCTGTACTACATGAGTTATTCTTTTCATACTGGGTTAATATAATGTGTTCAGTCCAAAATGTATGATAGACCACATATAACGGCCAATACCATGTTTGATGTGGAATGGTAGAGTAAGCCGAGATAATGATTAGATGGGAAGGAATAAAATGAAAAGAGAAGGAGAGAATGTCCAAAAACGTGGACGTAGGGGAGAGTGATATTCTCCGTGGAAGTGTCCACATACAGATAGTCTAGATATCAAAGTAATATGATTTACGAAAATGGTATGTGTCGGTATTTAGCAGATTTCCGTTTGGATATCCAGATAATCACTTTGGTACCATAAAGTTGCTGTTGAAAAATTTCAAAGGATCCCCGTAGTTATATATATATGAATGAGTCTATATGTCCTTCAGCGTCCGTCAATTTTATAATTATGAAACCTAATTCAATTTTTTTTTCAAATTTTTTTTAATACTTTTTGATCGGGTTGTAATCAAATGAGAGGGAGGGAGATTAGAGTAAGGCCAAATTTAATAATGTTGATTTTATCATTTTTGAGATATAGTTTTGTTCTTTCTTCATTCTTTGTTGTTGTGTATTTTAATTGCACATGGGAACTACCTCATTTCTCGCGGCTCTAACTTAAGCATGACGAATTTTTATGGGAAAAAAAATTAAGTACGACTTTAAGCCAGAAGTGTAATTCCTATTGCACTTTTTAAAACTTAAATAATGTAAAATTTTCTGAATATTTCAACCATCGTTTATTTTCTTACATATTTAATTCAGTTTGCCATGTTTGTAATATAAGCAATGGGGGGAAATGAAGTAAAACTATATAATCGTGAATTTGTAAACTTTTGGATCAAATAGTGAAGATTTTGTCAAATTGATTAAGAGATGGAAAACACCCTGGTGGATAGTTATAGCTTCATTAGAGATGGGCTCTTTAAAGATTTTGAAACCTCCTGCCTTTGCTAACACATGTCATTCACATTTACTTATGACGTCTTCGGACGGATAACCATCGTAGATACGACGAGAACTAAGGGTCAATACCGAGTCAAGGTGTTCAGAATAATGCGTTTGTCTATATATGTTTAATGATGTTGTCATGTTAACATTTAACCCTCACTCTAACCCCATTAGACAAATCGGACCAATAAATCTTGCATACTCTGGCAATAAATTATATTTATTATATTATTTTACAAATTTCAACAATTTCGATTCTGTATTTTCGGAAAAATATGTCAGCGGACAGATATTTTTAATAGTATTAGACTTTTGAATTCCAACTGTCTTGAATTGTAAAATTTTGACCTCAAAAATTACTTTGTTAAAATTATCTTATGAAAGAATAAAATATAAAACTGTTTTTTTAAAGATAGGAATCCGGAAGAATGTTCTGGCAGTTAAATGAAAAACGGGTCCTTCTCTTAATTATGAATAATTTTAATATAATTTATACAAGCACACACACACACACATTCGCGCGCGCTGTCCGGAGCAGTTTCAATTCCGCGTGTTGACTCCACAAAATCATGAGTTTATAAATGACTCACCTGTCACAGCTGATTATCGATGCTTAAATGGATTTCTTTGTTATGCTTTATCTCGTTGTTCAGCGAGCTGATTCATTATCCGCGCTTACAAAACACCCTTCATCCTTACTTACTAATTATCGTATCAGTTGTTTTGTGTTTGTTTGGAAATTTAGTCAATTGTTGTATAGATGTAGTTTCTTGAAGAATATATTTTCTCGTTAATATCTGGTAGAGGTTAGTCACTCTACTGGTTAGTTACTCTTTGGGTTCTATCGTTCTTAATTAAAATTGGATATTATTTTGAATTTTTAGAATTATTTTCATTTTTTAACTAAATTAGGAGTTATGATTAATTCTAATAGTAATATGTAAAAAAACTATGGCGTAATCATAAACTAATTGCTGTTCGTTCAGGATCGTTAGGAAGCTGTCAGACAGATGGCATCCTCGAACAATGCCTTTATTGATAGCACGATGTAATTTGTCTTTATTTTTTAAAAAGAAAATATCATTTAGTGATAATCTAATCGGGGAAGTTATTAATTAACTTTATCATATTTATCTTATTGAGTAAGTGTATCATGCTTACATTACATAGATTTTTTATAATTGAATAAGTAATGATTTTGATAAAGTATGAAAAATATTTTATTGCTAGCTTCCCACAAACTTCCATACTTAATGATTCAAAAAATATGCCTATATTAAATACACCAAATATATGGGATATGCATATCGTATACGCATTAATTATGCTAAATAAATGCTATAGAATTTATACTATGATCAATACTATGAAGTTATTAACAAGACCTTGTCAAACTCACTACGCAAGTGCTACGTGCGCAAACCAGATTTCATTTAGGTTGGTTTTTATTTTTTTTTTTTAAAAAGGGCAAGAAGGAGATAAGGTAAGGTATACTGAGTTTGGTCTTGACCGACCAGGAGTGGTAGGGGTCAACCTCAACTAACAGATTAATATTCACCTCAACTCCCATTTTACAATGTTAAATATCTTGCTTAGCTTTCGCCAAAACTGTAATAAGACATATACACTATAATTTTTATTAATTTTTTTAAAAATTATTTTCAATTGCCTTAGTGTAATCGCCTCTCCTTATTCTTTCGAGATTTCGGCCCTTGGTAAATTCAAATACCCACGGAAGACAAGTTAACTCAAATATCAAATTAGAATTTTTGACTTCATAATTAATTTTTTTTACATCTTTATTAATTTGTATTTTTCTTATTGGTTTTGCGGGATTTTGGATTTACTTATTAATCAGATATAATGAAATCCGTCTCCCCACAAGTCTTGAGGAGCTCTTCGATACTGTCGCTACCTCTACTGGTGCTACCTCTTACTGTCTTTACTTAAGATTACTTAAACCCCAGGAATTTACAAGATTCTCTGCTCCTGCGGAACTTCTTACATCGGTGAAACCGGAAGGACGATAGACACACGTCTCAAAGAACACATCGCAGACATCAAACACGGATGCACGGAGAGGTCAGCTCTAGCAGAAAACTTCACCATCACCTGCCACCACATCAAATTCGAAGACGCTTCAATACTGGCCTGGGAAAGCAATTACTATCGACGGGTCATCAGAGAAGCCATCGAAATAACGAAGAATCCGAAAAATATCAACAGGTAAGACGGATACAGACTCAGCAAGAATTGGAAACTAGCGCTAATCGACAAGACACAGTATCAACCAATGGGAAGGCAGGCTACGCTCAAGGACCGGACCGCACCGGGTTTATACACCACCTGGTGTATAAAACATGGTATTTATATACCACCTGGATTTTAAAAACAGCTCTCATTCTCTATTCAGCCCTGAAGAAGCCATCACATGATGTGCGAAAGCTTAGCAAGTATCAACAACTTGACACGGTCCAACCCGGAAGAAGAAACGGTAAATACATCTGACAACCGTCGAAGCCTACGTGAACATTTTCCTAAATTAATTATAAGATTAAAAACTTTTGAGAATTCATCTTCACATCTAATGTACCAAAATAAGTCATTCTAAAATAATAAGAACGTGTATGAATTTAATTAATTTGTCCTTCCATATATCCACCACTCTTGATGGATTTCAGCCCTTGACGAACTCATTTATGCGTGGGAAAGAAGCCTAGATTCTGGATTAACGTAGTTTTATGTATTGCGCAGGGTGTACGACGCTTACTGATGAATACATGAGTGGTGTAGGACGCTCGGTTGTCGTTTGCCACTGAAATACGATGCATCTGACTGGATAGCGGATGTGTCCTCCCAGCGAGGGTCACGGTTGTCGGCCTGGTACAGGAGCACTCGACTCTGGAGTGGCCCAACGCAGTGTCAGTCAACTCTTCACCTCCAGGGCATCCGAAAGTCATATAAATATTACTCGCTTTTTCCCGCCTAGGGGCTTTGTTTCCAAACGTTTTTGTTAAATAAATCTCTTACTTCCCTTTATTAGCCCAATTGGTAAATAGCGGGTTGTCTTTATTGATATTTCTATGTCTTGCTCATGTAGAATAGCTTATTAGCAGCTATGTGTGAAGAAAAAACGAACGGGAAAATCCATTTCGTTAAACTTTTGATCCTGACAACTTAATGAAACTTAAGAATTTTTGAATATTTCCTTTGCAATGCAATCCCAAATATCTGGACACGACAGTCATTGTAACTTATAAATATCTGGCTTTTGTCAAAAAGCTTCCATCTAGATTATTATTATTATTAAACTTTTATTTATTTATTTATTTCATTCTGTTAAATAGAACATTTTGTAATTTGATCACAATGAAGTAAAAATGACATTCGATGTCAATCACATGAGGAGAGAAGGTGACCAATGACACCAATCTCAAATTATTTACAGACTAAGTCCCCAGGGAGTCACGGGGCCATCTTCGTTTTAGTCGACGGGGAGGGTTGTAGGGGTTGGAGTTGGAAGATATAGTCTGTGACCATAGTAGATTAGGATGGTATGGCAGTTTACTGTGGAAAAGGGGAGTGATTATTTGTAGTTGTTTTTTAGTTAGGTTGATCCAAAAAATTTGGAAGAATAAAAAATATCCAAAAGTCGGTAGATAATAAAATATACACAATTTTTTAAGATTGTAGTTTTGGTTCAACCTTCACCGAACACATACAAAAAAAAACAAAAAAAAAACTAATAATATAAAACATAGTCCGAAACGATGTAGTCTCAGCAGATTTCCCATATTTAATGGAATTAGAGTAAATGACTTATTTTACTTTACACGTCAAAAATAGAAATTAATGTGAAAGGTGGCACTACTAAGACTCGCCCTCACCATGTCATTTACATCGTATAAAACGTTATAAAACATACGTGTTATAAAATTAAATTTTTCATCTACCTATTGTGATATAAAAGTTGTCCAAACACTAATTATATAGAAGATATAATGATTATAAATGTTATTTATTTTAAAGAGTAATAATTGCTTTCGAACTTTTGCTTATTTTCTCGTCCCTTAGTACTTTAAATTTTTACCTGAAATAAATTTAATAAACTTTAAAACCTATTTTTTAACCCAACCTTCTCTAATTATGGCTAAATATTTACTATACTTAATATAGAATACTATACTTCTATCTCCCATATGAGAGATTTGAGCAACATGTTCAGTTGTTCTGAAATATGTTTTACGGTTAATCATAGTGATTAAAATTGTTGGTGAAATGGGGCCGTTTTCAAATTAAAAATAAATTATTTTTAAATTCCTTACTAATAATTCTCACGGTCCAAAACTCTCCATTTAAATACACATTGTAGTTTTCCCACTGAAAACAAAAAAGTCTTATTTTTTTAAATTTAACCTTATTTTTAACAATGTATGGTCATGGAGAGAGGCTGCCTACAGGTAGCCTCCCAATTCTAACATTCATGGCTCTGGGGAAGCTTTTATTTCAGTATAAAAGCTTGCACGACACTTACACTCACAGTACCAGCCGGATTGAAAGATCCGAATGAATCTTAACTTTTCAGTTTATTTTATTAGGATTATAATTTGTAGAACACCAAGTGAAATTGCAGTTAAAGAAATATTGAGCAGAATCAGGAGTGCAGTAGCAACAGGATATTGTTCTCCATCAAAGTGTACCTAATAACGCTCATGTCAGCATTCTTCTTGCACAAATCTATATCAGCGTTTTAGCAGATTTCCCCTTAGTAAAACAGGCTATTCATAATTTGTAAATTAAATTTATTTTTCGGTTTCTGAAAAAAATTTTTTTTTTTTTGGCGCTAAACTTAAAATATTTATTGCTATTAGCGTTATGAAGAAAAATCAATAGGACTAAATAGTTGTAAAATGTAATTTTATAACCTTTTAATTCTACATTAAAAAAAAAAAATGTTATTTCCAATGCTGTGCGGACCCTCTTAATTTTTGTTATGTAAAAATTGGGTATTTCCGCTTTTTTATTGCAAACCCGTAAANAAAAGTAGGAAAATACCGTATAAAAATTACCAAAAATTTATACGAACCCTTTAAATTTACCTCATTATTTTTTCTAAATAATGCTTTAGTTTACAGATAATTGTAAAGCTAAACTAGACTAATATTAGGATTAATAGTTAATCTGCCAGGTAATATAAATACACTAGTTAAAACATAATTGGGCCTGCCATTTCTGGTGACTTGAATAGCTCTTTGAAAAGACACGGTGAGCTATCCTTTGGGGAGCGGTCTGCAGTGTGTGGTTCTCCTGTTCCCAGGCGCAAAGCTATTCAACAGAGTCTCCTTTGAAATACGACACCTCGGGTCAGCAGGCCTTTCGTCTTTATTGACTCAGAACTCCAACGAGGATCCAACTTCCTCTTTGTAGGCGCGTACAGCTCTCCTCTCTCTCTGTCTCGACTCCACTGCCTTCCTGCCGTTCCTCCTTCTCGTCTTTCGCTTTCTCTTTCTAGCGTCATTGCTTCATGAGGATTTCCCACACTGATGAATGAAACTAATTATTATAAAGATTTTGAAAATTATTTTATTACCGATTATGTGAAAGGCTAAAAATATGATCCGAGGTGCTTTCCTAAGCATATACTTTACTAAGCTCTTACGACCCGTTTTGACAATATTACTTCTGTGGACAGATGTTGAGGTTTTTTTGTTTTTTAAAAATAATATATAGTTCAAAGAGAGAGTTTGTTGAACACTTAGGGTCATGGAGAGAGGAGCTATATACAGGTTGCCAACCCATTCTAAACTGCCATGGCTCAGGGCAAGCTTTTATTTATAAATAAACCCGCAGCGTCAGGATTGCAAGACCCGAACGGATTTCCTGAGCTACCCTGGCAATCAAAGGAGTCGGTTTATGTCAAAGGTAATTTGTTAAAAGATTAGCATTCAATTGCAGCGAATCGCTTAAACTCTTGCTTAAGGATCAAACATATACATATGAGGAGGAAATATTCGCTCACAAAATTGTCTCTCCTCCTCTCGTACTCCTTTCTTTCTTGCATTAATTTGTATCTTTAAGGGTACAATAATTACACATACTTTTAAGATTTCGAAACAGTTATTGTCACATCTTTAATGCCCAATATAGATGGAAATATATTGTCAGCTCATTTTCCTTACTGATTCTCCCATTCCAGTGCAGAATGCTCTCCAATTCGACTGGGTTCTTCCCAACAATAAGTATCCACTCGGCCGTCACAATAAGAAACAGAAAAAAGGGGACTGTTCGCCTCGATGACCACCTCACCTGCACCTTCCAGATAACCCATGGCCCACAATATTCCTCCAGTGCTGAAAAAATGGGAGGGATTATGGGTATTATTATTTGAAAGTTTATTGTGAACGTGACAAATAATTTCGCCCGACACTGACCTATATTTATGTATTCCTATTACTGAAATTAAAACTATCGGTTAAGGATTCACCTGAACGCCCATGTCCAGACCAAGAGAAATTGGGTATGGAAAAAGCTATTGTCAGCCATGATGGAGGGCTTCTTCAAAGTGGTTGGCTTACCCTAGTGGGTGGGGATGTTTTTGGCAGAAGAAATAAGGCGTCTTCTTTTAGGACAGGTCGATCAAGCCGGCTTCCTTTGATCATGATATTCCGTCCGCTTAGCTACTTCCCTCGAGGGGCTTTCATCTCCATGGCCGTCCAGGAATTAATTTCCTTTCTCCCAAAAAAGGATACAAAATGGATGGGACTTTATAAATTAGTCCTACATTTAAAGGAAATCTTTTCAGTTATGTCTTTCTTAGAAATATCATTTATAGTTTTATAAGGTTGTGGCCATCCTTTTTATGAACTGGATAATTCTGCAAGAGGATTTCATTATTAGCATGGTGTGCAGAAGATCAAATGATATTTAGTTTACTATAAGTGAGGTACAGCAGCCTGAATAGTATATTACGGTACAGTAGCTGGCATAGTATAAGTGAAGTACATATTATGAGTAAGATATATAATTGTCAGAATTGTATGAATGAGGCCTAGAGGACAGTAGTATAAGTAAAGTATAGTAGCTAACAAATAGTATCAGTAAGTGTATTAGCCAGAATAGCATATGTAAGGAATAGAAGCTAGAATACTTAAAGGTATAGTAGTCAGAATATTATAAGTGAGGCAAAGTAGTCTTATAGAAAGTAAGGCATAGTAACCAAAACCATTTTCGTTATTAGTTTCAAATGAAGGGAAAATGCTTCAATTATACATTAACTCTGAATCAATGGTAAATAAAATGTTGATCGCCTTGCCAAGTTACAATACCACGCATAAAATTATAGAAAAGGGAATAATAGCATTCTAGTTCAATACTAGAATTAGGATCTTTAAGCGGCTTTGTTTAAACCAATTTTTATGTTCATTTAAATTTTATTAACCAATTTTTATTTAGCACTATTTTTTTTGTAACAGTGTGTTTTATATTTCGTTTTATTAAAAGTATTCTTAAAAACATCTAGATAAAACTTCCAGGATTTTACATTTAAGTTTTTTAATAGGTTTTTAATTTTTAAGCAGATTTTCTAGAAGTAAATCAAGCACATGAGTCATTTATTAAAGTATTATAACTTCATTCGATGAAGAACAAAAATATAATCATTTTCATAATTGTATAGACTTATTTTATAGTCTTCTAAGGTTCAATTTGTACTGGTGCAATTTTCAAAATATTAAAAAATAATATGAGTTCATTAAGATGAGATTTATTTTAAATAATAATAACGGTAATATCTTAATTGCTACTGGTGGACATGAGATCGGAGGAAGTAAAAAAAAAAAATATTGGTAAAATTTTCCCATTTGCCAATATTTATTACCTTTTTATGTTTTAGAAATATTTTGAGTTGAGTCATTCTTTTTTTATTCTCCTTATA
>KZ807498.1:38066-68258 GCA_000696205.2 Oncopeltus fasciatus | reverse complement strand
TAAATCTGAAATCAAGCAATGATAATTTTTCAACATTTGGGCTATTAGCTGCAAATATAGTTTCCCCCCCTTAAAACTGAGCATTCATAGTTTCCTTTATCCATAAAGTTTGCTCAGTAACATCATGGTGAAAGAGCCAAAATACGGATCACCCTACTTCTCAATCAATCAGAAGACATTAACACCAAGAAGGATCTATTTATCAAAGAAAATCGTTAATATTCAGGCTATGTAAATTTTAATATTGATAGGAAAGTGAGCATAAAAATTTTGCAATTGATATAAGCTTTAACTATTATATGTGTGTGTGTGTGTGTATATATATATATATATATATATTAAACAATTGGAAACTATGAACAAAGAATATTTACTGTAAATATAAAGTAATATGCCCGCCCAAGTATTTTTATTTATAGGAAAATGTGGGTTCTATGAATATCCAAAAAATAATAGACTATTACAGGAAACTGATTGATTGTGACTACTCTATTACAGAGAAACTCGCCAGTACATTTATATTCACAGCATTTTACTAAATATCCAATGAAGCACACTCGTAATGACTGAAATAAAATATAACCTAAAGAAAACAAATGGATATGTACCCCTAACAAAAATAATAATGAGAACAGAACTAAAGACAAGGCCAAAAATATCACGGCCTTAATGGCTATCGGACAAAGAAAAAATATATATAAAAACAAAATATATTTTTAAAAAATAAAGAAAATGGAGGCTGGCCGTTCAAGATCAATAACGAAGTTGTGTAAGAAAACTAATGTTTACCCTCCTCAATAGGGAGCTCTCAACCAGAATAATATTCTGACGGTGTCCCAGATCAGTTTTCTAAATCCGCTTTATCCATAAAATCTTCAGTTTTTTGTAAGAGCCTCTTATACTGCTTAAATCTTTAAGTTTGTATCTGGCGCCATTAGGGGAGGAAATAACTGTTCCATTTATGAAAATACTTTATTCAAAGGAAAAAATTTTAGAATCAACCATTTGAAGCACTATAATAAGGAAGAAAGTTTCATTTCCATTTGTGTAGGTAGTAAAAGACATTATATACGCATGTTGTTTCTTAATGCTCCAGATATGATTTGAGGCAATCCTAGTGCTTAGATAGGTTTCTTTTACATTGAATCTCAAGGATGCCTGAAGAAATGTTGGACGAGATCTGTCTGCTCTTTTCGTAGGATCTGCTTTGCGCATTTCAGTCGACGGGCTCCGAAGCCTTTAATGTTAGATGGATCAAGTGGGTTTTTTATTTTCTAATTCTGCCCACTGTAGTCTTTGTACTGCTTTATTAATTTNAAACTGTGCACTTATTATGTTTTATAAATATTAACGGTTTTTAAATTTCCCCTTTCCCTAAACCCTCCCTAAGCGAACTCATCCATCCATATGCAAAAGAACAAGTACTGATAAGCACGAAGACGCGTCACGAAGGATACGGCATAACCCTTGGTTTGCCTATTAATTTAGAAACCTTGTCATACTAACAATATGAGCTATAAAAAAAAAATTGCATTAAATCAATCAAAGAACCGCAGTAGAAATAAAATAAATTTCATATTAAAAAAAAAGAAGCTTATTGATGTCAGACTACGGAATCAGGGCGATTAAATTCGCTTGTGTCATAACACGTTTTCAGCTTTTATAAACGAAGTTCCGAGTGATTACATTGCTAAGAAGAATAAGAAAGGGCAATAGATGTTTAGAATGGGATGGTGACCTGTAGATAGCCCATCCATCCCTAAGCGCTTGATAGTGAAGGGCTTTTTTAAAATAAAAAAGAAAGTTCTCTCTATTTCCATATATAGCGCTTTTAAAATTTATTGACTATTAAACGACACCATGTCAATAAAGAGTTGGTTAGGAAATCATTGTAAAAGGAATTGTTTGTTTCTGGGGCATATATTATCATGTTACTTTTTACAACCTTTATTGGTTTTTTATTGGTGCTTTGGTAATTCTTGAGCGGTTTTATTTTAGAGCTCTCTAATGAAATGGAAGGTTTTAACAGTTTTTTTTATTAGTATGCTAATTGCTGCCTTTTACTAATATGTTTATTTCTTTCACACCTCGCTTGAATTGTTTTTTTATTATTCAATATTTGCTCACGAAGGATAACAAGTCTTTTCTGAAGGAGCCTTTTTTGAATTTTGTTTGACTTTTTTTTTTATAACTTTACTGAGATGGTAAAAATCTTGTATGTGGGTAAACATATCATCATCTAATTTCATACGGACGACTTCATACTTATTGCTAATGTTACACTCCATACTCATTGTTCCCATGAGAACTTCAACATTACACCCAAGCCTATTCAAACTACTAGTACATTTATTGTGATTAATTGAAAAATTGATAATTTTAATTTATATTTTTTTAAATTTTGCTTTTTACTACTAATTCCTCTAGAGAAATTTGATATTAAGACCAAAACGTATTTCTTAAAGAAACATTTTTTTGTTGTCTTTAATGTAACCAATTTAGTGTGATGTGGTAGTGCCAAGGAAAAGATCCTGTGCTAAAGTAGTTCGTGTACAGAGATCGAGTTCTCATTTCATGTACACATACCATGTTTGGTGTCTAAGGCAATACCCTTTGCTAAAGCACACTGTACCAGTAATCAATCGTACCAAGGCACTGCTAATTTGGCGTTCTAGCCTAAAGTATTAACATTCATTTGCTGGAAAATGCAGAAGTATGCACGTGTAAGATCTTATCTGTAGCCATGACAAGGAGGCCACGCACCTGACGTCCGTACTGAATGGAGTAGGGAGCTGAGGCGTACCATTGGCTGTCAAAGTGTACTTCAAGAAGTCCAAGTACACATAAGCGCACTACTCCACGTGCACGTGTGAGGTCTTATCTGCAGCCGAAGCGTGGCAAAGTGTCCTAGAAGGCCACGTACCTGCCGCTGGAGTAGATAGCTGACGCGTACCATTGGCTGTTTAAGTGTACTTCAACAAGTCCAAGTACACATAAGCGCACTACTCCACATCCATGTGTTATCTGCAGCCGAAGCGTGGCAAGATCTCCACGAGATGGCCGTACCTAACGATCGTGGAGGCGGGGGCTCACGACCTCCCCGGGTTCCCACAGTCATCATAGCTCTCCAGCCGCCTTACCTGTCCCAAGGCCAGCGTCTTATCACCGCCCTCTTATCACAGCTTCACAAACGTCACTCCCAACGTGCCGGTCCTTTCTCTTCCAAAGCCTTTCTCTTGATGGATGACTCTGTGTTCTGTAAGCGACCGTACAAATAGAGGAGTCGTCCATTCTGTCTGAGTATCCACCTGTAAAATCAATTTCAGTATTCATTCGAGTATTTATGAACATTGAAAACTATTGATTATTGCAGCCCATTTTTGAGATGAAATGTTCTCGATATAAGATACGTTAGACAATTAGATGTCATTGCCTTCTGTAAATATGAGAGACGGTATAGACCGTTTATGGTGTTGTGGTAAAAAAAAAAAAATAAATAAATAAATCTCTCTATTGAAACTGAGATTAGCTATAAAAATTAGCATTGTCCTCAAGAATTTTTCAACTGTAGAGTTTTGTATTTTATTTGTAAATTAGCAATTTGAAAATTTTTTACTGACGTTTATTTAGGAAAGGCTAAAAATAGCCCTTCCGATTTAATTAGTAAATATAGTTAATGCTATTAAAGCCTGTAGTTCCTGTCAGATAACGGGCTCTCCACTGTCTTATTATTATTCTTTCTTATAGTTCTGTTATTTTCATGGGGGCGTGCTTATCTTGGATAAAATAAGCAGGGATTTGCACGAACCACCCTTAAACATATTTGCATGCTTGGAGCCGTGTGTTGCTTGGAAATTTCACCTTCTTGTTTGCTTTTGGATACGCGAAGATTAATATTTACGATGTGCATTCTTAACGAAACTTGCTAATGTGTAAAGAGACTAAGGTTAGTCTAGGGTACAATCTTGTATCCAGAATAAGTAGATACAGTTTTCAATGTCTTATCTTTATGGGAAATATAAATGTTGCAATCTTATGAAAATGAAAATGTACCATCTTTTAAGGAAGTTAACCTTCTAAGTGGAAATAGTAAGAGTGCCTACGACATAATAATCTTTACAAATAATTAAAATTAATTCAAATCATGTTGATATTTGTGGTAAAGTAATCCCACATTTCATTATTAATTTGAATCGTACCGGGAGCCAAATTAATTAAAATTAATGTTTTCCAAATTTCGAAAGCTGTGACAGATTGATTAATGTTGGGTAATGCGAAGTTTAACTAAATTTATTTTCCTTTGTTTAGTTTTTTTTATATAGTATAAAATATGAATAATAAATATAAATTATGTTAAAATATATCAAATATGACACGTAAATAAAAAAATTTTTTTTTTAAATGTATTTCTTATCTCTTAACGATTTCAACTTTATCTTAACGATTATTTTTAGTTCTGTCGAATTGTTATGTTGTAGCTTATCGATCTTAAACCAGGGGATACTTTTTCGTCCATTGCCATACATTTATAGATTTTCAAAATTTTGTGTTTTGTTTATTGGCAGATGTAGGACGGATTACGATACTGTGTTATTGTTAATGGATTATTGATTATGTATTGTAGCTTGGAGAAGTATACTTACCATTTCGGTTTATCTTTTATAAGCTACCATAAAATCTACTGCGTTCAAGTATTTAGATCTTATTTTTCTATTCTCTTATTCCTCCACCAAGCTATCTTCAGTACGTGTTACACATTTTATATTTTTAAATCCGTCCGTCACGCAGAAGCTTCGAATATTTCCTCATGTTTCAATAAGAGTGAATGAAGAAAATTAATTTATAAACTGTAGAGGACAATGATCATAGAAGTTCGCTCTAGACTAGCTAGGAAAGTAGAGTGGGGGAAGTGCTCACTCAACTTAGTTAAATTTGGAAGTTTATTTCTTAACAAGCAATTTTTGAACGTAAATGTAAACGTTAGTAAATTATATTTTATACTTATTCTATTCTATATTATTTATCGTAACTCAAAATAACAATGAAGATTTCACGATTATAAATTTCAGTCTTCCTCCTAAACCCTTTTTTTCCTCATTAGATTTTAACCGAACATGAATTTCTTCTGGAGTTTGCAATGAAGAACATAAATACCGAATTTGGTTACTATATTTTAAAAATTTGAGGACTCGAACAACATTCAAATTTCATTCGTTCGTAGGTTATTTTATTAATTATTGTTATTAAAAAAAAATTTAATTGTGTTTTAAACCTTTCTTTTCTTCTATGTATTTTTCGTAACCCTATTAATAACGGAGAAAATTTTAAATTTAGGTCACCCTCTAAATCCCTCTCCCCTCCGTCAAACGATTCCAGCGATTAACGAATTAATTTAACGGTTTGCAAGAAGAAGCCTAAATAATAACTAATAAAATTTGGTTTTATTATTTTAAAAATTGTGGNTTCACAATAGGTTACATATTGGAATTGAATGAGACAACTAACGCGTCCTGGTGGTGTAATGGTTAAGCACGCCGGCCCGGATAGCAGGAGATCCAGGTTTGATTCCTGGCTGGGACAGATAGACTTTTTTTTATTATATTCCCACTCATTAATTGATTAAAAAATAAAGTTAAGCTTTAAATAAAATTTACCATGTCTCTTTTAAATGCAAAATAAAAAGCTTGGTGTCTGTTAAATTAAGAGCGAATTAAAAAAAAAAAATGTATAATTTTTATTTTAGAGTGGGAGTTTATCTGAAATTCCAAGTGGAAGTAAAAATTGTTTTGCCCTTGCAGCGGGCGTAATGTTCACTTTAGAACAATGAAAATGAATCTAAATTTGTTTATTGACGAAAGATGTATTCCGTAGTTTTAGGGGATTAAATGACAAAAAAAAAAAATTAAATGTCCATCAATTGCGATGCTGATGAAGTTTACGCAAATTCTGCGTGTCGTACTTTTCCTTCCCCTTTCCGTTTCAGGTTATCTCGATACTCTCATTCCTCAAGGACTGTTAAGACTGGTCCGATCGGCTTATCTGCCATCGTTTTGTTGGGAGTGTAATAGTTGGGTGCTCGGAAGAAGTCCCACACAGATTGGAGTCCGATTCGGCCCAAGGGTCGTGAGCTTACCTCTGTCACGACGTCCCTCCTCAAGACACGGACGGCTTTGGGAGCGAGCGGACACACCCTCTTATTTTCCGTAATTCAACCTCGTCGTCATTAACTGCCCAAAACGTTTATTTTAATNATTGTAAATTGAATGCTTAAAATTAAAAAATAAATCTTTATTTGGTTGTGGTTTATTATCCCACGCAAACTTTAAACAATTAATGAGTGGGAATAGAATAAAAAAAATCTATCTGCCCCAGCCAGGAATCGAACCTGGATCTCCTGCTATCCGGGCCGGCTTGCTTAACCATTGCACCACCAGGACGAGCTAGATATATCATTAAATTCCCACTACGATAGCGAGAGCCTTACCCACGAGAAAGACGAGTACATCGTCTTAAATTCGAAGGAGCTGACATTGTCAAGCTATTTGTCGATTCTCGTAATTTACTTTTAAATTTTAATTTTATAAATATCATTTTTTGTGGTATTTAATCCNCCTTCATGATTAGTTCATGGCGTTTACACTTACTTTAATTGGTAAATTTTTTAAGCTTTGTTTTTTTACCGAGGCGTGTTTCTCTTAATTGGAAACTGAAAATTTTGTTTTTTTTGGACAATCCTTAAAAAATTTAGCGTAAACTGTGTAGATTTTTTCATATTGTTTTAATGACGGTCGTAAATAAGAATTCATGACTAATTTAGCTCAAAAGGTGAAAAAGACAACAACCATGTCACATCCAGGCCGGGTAGGGAAAGGACAACTACTCAAAGGCTCAATCCCCAAACTTAATCTCAGATATCCTTTTTGTTGTCTTCACAAAAATGTTATAATATAAATGACAGAAAACTGTGCACTTATTATGTTTTATAAATATTAACGGTTTTTAAATTTCCCCTTTCCCTAAACCCTCCCTAAGCGAACTCATCCATCCATATGCAAAAGAACAAGTACTGATAAGCACGAAGACGCGTCACGAAGGATACGGCATAACCCTTGGTTTGCCTATTAATTTAGAAACCTTGTCATACTAACAATATGAGCTATAAAAAAAAAATTGCATTAAATCAATCAAAGAACCGCAGTAGAAATAAAATAAATTTCATATTAAAAAAAAAGAAGCTTATTGATGTCAGACTACGGAATCAGGGCGATTAAATTCGCTTGTGTCATAACACGTTTTCAGCTTTTATAAACGAAGTTCCGAGTGATTACATTGCTAAGAAGAATAAGAAAGGGCAATAGATGTTTAGAATGGGATGGTGACCTGTAGATAGCCCATCCATCCCTAAGCGCTTGATAGTGAAGGGCTTTTTTAAAATAAAAAAGAAAGTTCTCTCTATTTCCATATATAGCGCTTTTAAAATTTATTGACTATTAAACGACACCATGTCAATAAAGAGTTGGTTAGGAAATCATTGTAAAAGGAATTGTTTGTTTCTGGGGCATATATTATCATGTTACTTTTTACAACCTTTATTGGTTTTTTATTGGTGCTTTGGTAATTCTTGAGCGGTTTTATTTTAGAGCTCTCTAATGAAATGGAAGGTTTTAACAGTTTTTTTTATTAGTATGCTAATTGCTGCCTTTTACTAATATGTTTATTTCTTTCACACCTCGCTTGAATTGTTTTTTTATTATTCAATATTTGCTCACGAAGGATAACAAGTCTTTTCTGAAGGAGCCTTTTTTGAATTTTGTTTGACTTTTTTTTTTATAACTTTACTGAGATGGTAAAAATCTTGTATGTGGGTAAACATATCATCATCTAATTTCATACGGACGACTTCATACTTATTGCTAATGTTACACTCCATACTCATTGTTCCCATGAGAACTTCAACATTACACCCAAGCCTATTCAAACTACTAGTACATTTATTGTGATTAATTGAAAAATTGATAATTTTAATTTATATTTTTTTAAATTTTGCTTTTTACTACTAATTCCTCTAGAGAAATTTGATATTAAGACCAAAACGTATTTCTTAAAGAAACATTTTTTTGTTGTCTTTAATGTAACCAATTTAGTGTGATGTGGTAGTGCCAAGGAAAAGATCCTGTGCTAAAGTAGTTCGTGTACAGAGATCGAGTTCTCATTTCATGTACACATACCATGTTTGGTGTCTAAGGCAATACCCTTTGCTAAAGCACACTGTACCAGTAATCAATCGTACCAAGGCACTGCTAATTTGGCGTTCTAGCCTAAAGTATTAACATTCATTTGCTGGAAAATGCAGAAGTATGCACGTGTAAGATCTTATCTGTAGCCATGACAAGGAGGCCACGCACCTGACGTCCGTACTGAATGGAGTAGGGAGCTGAGGCGTACCATTGGCTGTCAAAGTGTACTTCAAGAAGTCCAAGTACACATAAGCGCACTACTCCACGTGCACGTGTGAGGTCTTATCTGCAGCCGAAGCGTGGCAAAGTGTCCTAGAAGGCCACGTACCTGCCGCTGGAGTAGATAGCTGACGCGTACCATTGGCTGTTTAAGTGTACTTCAACAAGTCCAAGTACACATAAGCGTACTACTCCACATCCATGTGTTATCTGCAGCCGAAGCGTGGCAAGATCTCCACGCGATGGCCGTACCTAACGATCGTGGAGGCGGGGGCTCACGACCTCCCCGGGTTCCCACAGTCATCATAGCTCTCCCGCCGCCTTACCTGTCCCAAGGCCAGCGTCTTATCACCGCCCTCTTATCACAGCTTCACAAACGTCACTCCCAACGTGCCGGTCCTTTCTCTTCCAAAGCCTTTCTCTTGATGGATGACTCTGTGTTCTGTAAGCGACCGTACAAATAGAGGAGTCGTCCATTCTGTCTGAGTATCCACCTGTAAAATCAATTTCAGTATTCATTCGAGTATTTATGAACATTGAAAACTATTGATTATTGCAGCCCATTTTTGAGATGAAATGTTCTCGATATAAGATACGTTAGACAATTAGATGTCATTGCCTTCTGTAAATATGAGAGACGGTATAGACCGTTTATGGTGTTGTGGTAAAAAAAAAAAAATAAATAAATAAATCTCTCTATTGAAACTGAGATTAGCTATAAAAATTAGCATTGTCCTCAAGAATTTTTCAACTGTAGAGTTTTGTATTTTATTTGTAAATTAGCAATTTGAAAATTTTTTACTGACGTTTATTTAGGAAAGGCTAAAAATAGCCCTTCCGATTTAATTAGTAAATATAGTTAATGCTATTAAATTATGTATGTTAGCGTGTATGTGTATACGCAAATATTTTTTTACGTGCTTTAATTAGCTATTTTTATAATAAAGGAACCATGTTAGCTATTTAAGTTTTTAATCCCTTCGTTGAGTTAGTTAAGGGATCAAATATTTTTATTATAATGTAATTGCGAAAAAATATATACATTGTAATTATTTAAAATGCTATTTTTTATATTAGGCTTTCTATTGTATACCATTAAATGTATTTAATCTAAAAGGTCATTTCCACCACCAATGAATATAGAACTAGCATACCTTCTATTATCCGTCTTCATCGGGTTCATGCCAACAGAAGATGGTTTGCATGAAACCAATGAAGACGGATAATAGGAGGTATGATAATTAATTGTATTCATTTTTGGTTTCAATCGGACGTGTAAGGGAGGATGAATGACTACAAGTAATAAACTTCATATATTGCTATAATTCGTCTTTAAAAAAGTTTTTTTATTCTTCATTGGTGTCAAATTTAATTTAATGAGATTCATATTTGACAATATTTTTACCGAACTCTCAGTTTAGATATTTATGATTTTTACAAATATAGTATTGTTGTCGTGATTAATCCCAGATTAATTTTGTACAATAAATGCAAGGGGAGGAATATATTTTTTATTTCTTAATGGAATTCCCGAAGGGAATTTAGTTCTTTTACTGCTTTATATAAATTTCAAGGGTTTAGGATTTTTACATAACTGTAATGTAGTGCGTTTTTCTTTCTTCCACAATTTCCAGGCTAAAAGAATTAGGGAACCCCTTTCGCTGAGGTATTTTTCAATTTAAGTGGAAATACCTTTTGTCCAATTCTAGTCCTCTCTTCTCTAAATGAACTTTTGTGAATTCGTGTGGGAATAGACTTACTTTATTGTTGAGAGATGTCCTTGGTGAATGATGTCTCTTACATCATTGAATTTTGCATGGCCGGTTTCAGGAAAATCTGAATTTGTTGGAACTTGATCATTTTATTTATTTCCTTTCTCTGGGAATGATCAAATTCTCCTGTCAGGGATGACGCCCTTGTCCAATAGTTTCCGTCAACATATTCCTTTACGTATCGACTAAGTGGTGGAGCTAGTTATAGCAGATTTCCCGCAAAGAAATTATCAAATATCAATAATGAGTTTCATTGCTCTAAACAAAATATTGCTCTTGCCATTGCACTAAACCCCCCTCTCTCTCTCTCTCATTGGTATTTATTTCTTTAACTTACTTCGCTTCTTTTTTTATTAATTTAAAAGCTATATCGATTTTATGTAAAGCGTTGATATGTGGGTGTGACTGTGTTATATATATATTTTTTTATATCTATTGAGTATGACCGCAGGAAATATGGAAAACATTTTCAGAAATTCTGTCATAAGAACGATTTCAGTAGCTTCATTCCTCCGGAATTCGCTAAAAAGCACCCATATCAAAGGCATCCTAGATCGCACAATTAGGGTAGGCAATACAAATTTTAATCCTGTATAAATCAAAATATATTTCGAAATAAATAAATTTAGGGGTGTAGTCTTAGTGGTTTATGGCAACATTTTACGTTGCGTACGTTGTTTGGTGTAGTAGTGTAGGTGAGGCGCGCTGAAAGGTCGTGTCGTATTGACTGCCTGGACTGGCCCTCCTGACCAGAGCATCGCGCATGCGTATTCTCCCCCTTCTTCCTTCTCTCTCTCTCTCTCTTTCTATCTCCACACACACACAATCTCACTCAAATTCTCTCTCTCTCTCTCTCTCTCTCTCTCTCTCTCTCTTCATCTCACCTCGCACCCTCTCTCTGTCTCTCTCCATACTTTATCTCTCTCTTCATCTCACCTCTCGCCCTCTCCCACATACATTCGCTCTCAGAGATGTGGTCTCTCTCACTCTCACTCTCTCTCTCTCTCACTCTCTCTCTCTCTCTCTCTCTCTCTCTCTCTCTCTCACTCTCTGTATTCACTCTTGGCTTCTATTTCCCTCCCTTTTTATCCCACACACACACATGGACTCATGAACACAAACATGTTCCCCTCTGTCTTGTGAAACCTCTCGTCCACCTCAACTCCTGACACACACACACACACACACTCCACCCCACCAGCCTCACACCCTCCCTCCCTCACTCACTCTCTCTCTCTCTCCCTCTCTCTCTCTATCTCTCACTCTCTGCATCTGGTATGCTTCGTCTTTCCTTCTATCCCTCTCACACTCCCTTATTCCTATCAGTCCCTTTATCAACCTTTGCCACCTAACCCCCCCCCCTCTCTAAATTCCACGGTGCTGGGTTCAGACTACGACGTCTCACTCCACTCGACCCCTGTTCAAAACGACGTCTCTTTGAAGTGGATCGATGCTTATCAAAATACAATGTCCTAGCTAAGTAAATAAAGTCCTAGCGAAGGATTTACTCTCGTTCCTTCCATGCCATTACATTTTTTTAAACACTCCTAAAGCTTTTATGAGAAATACATGGTCTGTTTTACGCCATTTCTCATCTATGATGATTGGCTTTATCACATGCGTTGGAAAAGACAAAAGAGACAAGTGTTCTCTGGTGTGGCGATACTGGGAAAAATGAATGATCTAGTTCTAAAATATTGTTTAGGTAGATAAAATATGCAGGCTTTTACTACCAGACTTTAAAATTTATAAAAAATTGAATTACATATATGAATTTGAATTATATTTTAATGCTATCGTGGCATAACTAAATCATTTTCATTTATTGAGAGACCTCAAAAGCAAGACAAAAAGTAAAATAATCGATTGAAAACGGTCTGTGAATATTTAATATAAAGTATTTCTAATATCCATTTTTGACGGTATTGGAATACATCTTTCACTTAATAATTGGAAAATTGAAATACATTTTGGTTCACTCCATTTAAAATTTTTCTTTCCTCTTTTCGGAAGTTGTGTTATTTCCGCATTGCTATGCTTTCATTTACTCTGGAACGAGAGACTCTTATCTAAAAGATAAGAGATTACTGACCAGTCAGCGTCTCTTCCGTTGAACGACCAGGTCGTCTCTCACAGATATCGCAAAGAACTTGCCACTAATCACTGAGGCATCACCATTACCGATCTCTGTCTGTTGAAATGTGAACCACGACAATTAGATGCCTCTCAGTCATATCCTGCCTGTTTTCTGTGAGAGATGTACTCTTCCGAGAAGATTGGAACATGAACTACGAACGGATAACCGGCGAGTTCCATGAACGCGACTAAGCAATGTCTATACAATCTTGAGTGTTAAGTTACTGAATTCTCCCTCAAGTGATTTTAAACAATTGATTTAGAAAAATTTTATAAAAAGAAATCATCAGAATTTTGCTCTCCATAACTTTTTAACTATAAGACGGATTTAATGAATATGTGCAAGTATTACTAAAACACTTTATTTTATATTTTTTAATTATATACAATTTTTTTTTTTTGGTTAATGCACAATTGCATTATAAAAACATCTTATCATACCCAGTATTTTCAAACAACTATATGGATGTTGACCTCTTTCTTATGAGAACCAGTTAAAATTATATAACTGATATAAAACATAAAAATTAGGAAATTATATTTTTTACACCTATTATTTTCCCAAACTTTTTTTCCTAACTCAAAGAACTACAAAGATATTACGATTATACATTTCGGTCTCAATCTATACCCTCCCCCTTCACTTTATCCGATTTCTACCAAAAATTGTAAAATTTTAAGCGATTGCATTGCAAAGAGGAGAAGAAAAGGGGGTATTTAAGATAGACCAAATTTATAAACTGTAAATACCCTATACGAGAGCGCCAGGATAGCTCGTGATATCCGTACGGGTTTCGCAATCTTGGCGCTGCGGGTTCAAATCCTGTCCAGGGCATGACTATTTAGAGTGGGGTGACGATCTGAAGGTAAGTCCTTCCCTAACTGGTTGAAAGGGAGGCTAACACTTAAAAAATAAAAATGTTCAGTGCTAAGGTTATGAAAAAAAAATTGTTAGTGTAAAATGTAATTATTTATATTTATGATATTTTTATTACAAACATATTAAGAAAAATTTTAAATCAGGGTTTGTTAATGACAGTTAGTTTGGGGGTCTTCTTTTTTTAGAAAGATTGAAATTATCTTCTGTATTTTGTCTTTCTATTGCAAACCGTTCTACGTATTCATTTTTAGCCAAAATCAGTTAAAGAGGAGGAGAAGGGAGAAGGGGTGTACCTATATAAATATATAGATAAGATTAATAGTCCCAATGATTCAGTTTTAATTTCAAGTTAATTGTTCAGTTTACTTCTTTTTTTTTTTTGCATGATATATTTATGGGAAAAGTTAAATAATCATACCTTCTATTATCCGTCTTCATTGGTTTCTGCAAACTATCTTCTGTTGGCGAGCGCTTTCGGACATTATCTCCATCTTCGTGGCCGAATACATGTGTTCACTGTCACTGTCTGTATTCAACTCCAATTGGTTTGCAGAAACCAATGAAGACGGAAAATAGAAGGTATGATAGTTCTATATTCATTGGAGGTGAAAATAACCTTTTAAATTTAAATAATGTTCATATTTACATTAAATAATGTATCTAGGGAGGTTAAGTTTTTCACCCTCTCCTTCATTCAGAATATTCTATACAGATCAGGTTTAGTGATCTCGCCTTTTATTGGCTTATTTCTCTTTTTGCCTTTGAAGATCAATATTAAGTCATTTACTTTTAGTTGTGTACATCCTTAATTACAGATTTAGCTAAATTGCTTCGTTTATAAAGTTCCCCCGGGACGAACTTTTTCAATTAGCAGTTAAATCATAGTTTGTTTTATATTTTGTCCTAGCCGTCCAGGATTGAGATCTAATTTGAGGAAAACTTGTAATTTCACTGATGAGAAAAATAAAAGTTTTTTTTTTTAAAGCTAAAGTCTTGAGAATTGAAGCACCAATTATTTTGATTTCTTCAGGGGAAAAAAAATTGTCCTCAGTAAAAAGGAGAGATAAAGATTTTTACCCTTTCTTTTACAAATACAATTCTCCCTTAAATCGTTCTGGGCACATTGAAACGAGGCACAAAATGTTAGTAACTTCTTATTACTTTGGTGTTTTGAATGGAAGAGATTCATTTCAAGACACTTATTATTTTTTTCTCTTTTATTGTCCCCGTCTTCAACGACTTTGCAATATTATTCCCTTCCTTATTTAATTTATTGTTTCTTCTTTGTCTCGTCGACTCGTCTGCCAATTCTTCACGCTCAGATGGTTGAATTGTTTGCCGACGATTCCCCAAGTACCGCGAAACACGTACGTTGTTATTTTTATTTTTATTATTTTTATTATTTTGGGTTTTGAAGTCTCACTCCCCCCTCTCGTGTTTAATGGCTCTTGTCTCTTTACCTTTTAGTACAGGGTTGTAACTCTCGTTATGTCTCCTCTACCCTTCTTTTACGAGTGGCTGGAGCACACACTCACAATAGTGTGTTTTGCTTCACCTAATGGTCGGGGATCTTCCGTACGAAAGAAGATGAGTATAGTAGACCTTATTTTATTTTCTCTTTTTATAACCGAATCTTATCTGCTTCAGTATAATTATTTTTAAAGAGCCTTTGAAATGGATTAATTAAAAGCATGATTAATAGGGAGAAGCTGAAATTTCTGCCTCTCAACTTTAGCACAAGGTCTTCCTAAACTAATCTATTTTAAATCTAGTGTGTTGTATAAAATAAATTATGAATTTTAAATTTTAACCAACAGATGGCAGAGAGTAATAAAGTCTAAAAGTTCTTGTTCATATTTTACCCTGATACTCTCTTCTCCCATCTATGAGTATTGTAAAAACACATGATAATTGCTGTACTAAAAAAAATAAGGCAGAAAGCAATACTTATATTTACTCGAAAAATATTTATTTTTAGATGTTTTTCAACAACATGATTCTGTTATTCTTAAGAAGTGCTGTTTACCAATATATTTAACCAAAAGTAATCATGTCTAATGATTATGAATTATTTTGAAAAGCTAAAAATTGATAATTCTTTAAGACTAAACCACATGTTTCTGCAGATGGAAAAACAATGGACTAATGGGATATCAATTTCATGGGAAAGAATGACACGTCATCTTCTGTTGTCAGATTGTGCAATAACTTCTACCGAACTTGATAAATATATCAGGAGACATATTGGATATTGGTTTTTGGTCTTTGAGCTTATTTGTTGGTTAATAAGAGAACACCTGGCGTGTGTAGGATTAAGCTCCATTAATTCGGTGACTGGCCCCTGTTAAGATGTCCGATCCAGATAAAACCACCCCTCGCCCTGTGTCGGAATGCCAGACCGCGATTAGTGTCAATTTGATGGATGGTATCTGCTGCAGGGGAAAGAATTGTACTTATGGGGGATATACCATATGGCTGGATAGCCGGTCCAGTCTGCTTTCTGATGGATAAACTCACATTTGGACTATTTACTCTGTTCTCAATTTATACCCACACTTTAATCGCAGCATAGTTTGCTATGTATTATTTTTGTCTTATCCTCTTTTCCAACAACTTGTGGCCATGAAGGTAAGGGCTATCTGCAAGTAGCCACCCTATTCTAAACACCCTTGGCTTTTATTTCTCTATATATGGTAAGCTTGCCCTAGCCGAAAACCTCAGCACCAGGCTTCAGAAACCTGTAAGGGACCTCTTGTTCAACTCAGCGCCTTTATACTTTAAAGAAATCAGAATTTCATATGACTCACGGCGAGGCAGTAAATGAAGAATTGATATTTCGAGATAGAAAAAATGGAACAATGATACATTCTTAGCCATCAAGAAATATAGCAAGTGATTCACTGAAAGGATAGAAGGTCTTATTTGATCAGCAAGCGAAAGCATATGATTATATCAGTAACCGTAAGTGTAGGCATCTGACTTGCAGGCTTCTTTGTATTAACAAATTCTATATTCTGTATATGAAAGTTGTATTTGTATTTGTATTTTGTAAAATTGTATTTTTCTTACCTAGTCTTAATCACAAAATTCCGAAATAGGTTCACCCTAGTGTTTTCTTTACCGGGCCACTTGTGTATGAGATATTACGATAAACTTACCCCAATAGGGGCGCCAGGCTAGCTCAGGGGATCCGTACGGGTCTCGCAATCCTGACGCCGCGGGTTCAAATCCCGCCCAGGTCAATCTTTTATTTATAATATAGAAGCTTGTCCTGAGCCATGGGTGTTTAAAATGGGGTGGCAACCTGTAGATAGCCCCTTCCTCCATGACCCTAATTGGTTGAATGGAAGGCTAACAGCAAATAAAATAAATAAATAAATAAAAAAACTTACCCCAAGTATCTTAAGGTGAGGTTACGATCCGTCAGACTTGAAAAATTTATCACAATGTTATGTGTTGCAATCCTGTTGTAATGTCGAGATCAAGTTACGGTAAATGATTAAAGAATATTGAAGAATTTGTGATTTCTTTTAGAAAATAAAATAAATTTTCCCAACAGAAAATAAATATTGAGATCGATCTGCTTCATTTACAACGTAGCGCTTCTTCTGTATGATACGATTCACGACACTAGATAGAAATAATCCTAATAAAAATACGTCTATGGCCTCCTAACCACTTACACATTAGAAAGTAGAAGATGAAAATTTTGGCGTTGATTTCGGTTTTAGAAAGTAAAAGTCTGTAAAAAAAAAATTAAGGAAAATTCGTATAGAATTTATTGTTAATTTATACAGTTTTTTATAGTTGCAGAAATGTTTATAATAATTTCTAAAGTTTGTAATTTCTTATTGAAATTACCTCCCGTTTAATTTATATTAACAATGCAGATATAAAGAAACAAAGAACAAATATAACTTAATTGGGACTCTAGACGAAATTCTATTGGATGACGATAAAGTCATCGACTCTGAAATGAACTTTTTGAAAAAGGGCTGGCTATTAAATCTTACCATTTTCGGTATGCTTCTTTTCCATTCTCTCTCGATTTTTTTTACTTATAAATTTCATAGTTTCCAAGCACAAAGAAATTACTATGTACATCCACATAATAACTATTCTCATTAACAATGACCTATTGCTAAGAAATTCTTCTTGAAAATATCTTCCCGCTTCTAATTATATCTCCCTGCCGTTAGTGACCAAAGGTTAACACGCCATTAAAAAAATACAAATAAATAAAATAAAATAACAATGCAGACAATCGAAATTTCAAGTACCATATTTATTTTAATGTAATAATTTATGTTATATTGTTATGGTTTACTAATCGAAGTTTTTGTTTGGCATTATGAATCGAAGTGTTACATTTGACTTAGGTGTTTACTACTGTTTTACTTTCTTATTATTATTTGTTTTTTTTGAGAGGAGCAAATGGTTGTTGCGGCAGGTTCTCGTAGTCGGCCTTGACGAGGATAGCCGGAATCCCTGAAGATGAAACCGGTTTTTACGGTGCTAGGTGTAGCCCCCCCCCCCCCCCTATAAATAGCTGAGGACAAGGTTAGTATGCTGCCTCAGGCCATTTCTCATATCGCACCAAGAGCGTGCATCGGCACTTGGTGACATTATTCGACGGTTTCTACCAAGAGTGGTTAAAGAAGAAACCGGAAAACGACAATTGAAACCGATCCTACTTAGAGGAGAGAACTAGGATATCGTACATTCAAACTATATATTTATGTTTTCGTTGTATTTTGTATGTATATCTGTGTATTTGTGTGTCCAAGCACTCCGGCTCTATAAAGAAACCTAAAACATTATTTGAACAGTTCATGTAGGCTTCCACGGTCTCCAGAAATATGCTTAAATCATTCGGAGAACCAATTTTCCATTCAGCCCTAGAGAAACCTTCACAGGGATCTGCGAAAGCTCGGGAAACAATTACAATTTGTTTCGGCACTGTCAAGCCCGCTAAAAGAATTTATACTTGAATTTGCAAGTCACCGGATAAGTCATTAATGACACAATCGAGCGAGGGGTTGGTAGAGATAGAAAGGAGGGAGAGAACTTATTGTAAAATGGATATAATTGTCATTTTTTTGTGTTAAATATAATTTTTTATTGATTGTTTTATATGTATAACAAATGATACGGCGTATTAGATATAAATATTACTTTTTATGACTTTATGTATGTGACGAGTAGTGTTATATTAAATTATATGTTGTAACTTTACGAATATATCTTATTTAAGATATATATTTTATATATACTAAGCGGCAAATTAGTGCTGCATTTACTGCTGAGATCCGTTTGAGTTCCCCAAGTCTATCCCATGTTCAGGTTTATGCCCAGGGCTGGACAAGCCTTTATTTCTAAATAATGATATTACTGACAGTATATTTTTAATAATTTAATAATTTTAAAATGTAGTTTTGCTGAAGGGAACTAATTGGTTGTCTCAAGCCTGGCACTGGTTCAAATCCCGCCTTCATTTCAAAATAAATCTTCCCGTTGCATGTGTGTTTAGAATAGGTTAGCTTCTTGTAGATAGCCTTTGAATGGATACTAGTAAAAAGTTTCTTTGCTGGGGGGTGAACAAAATAAAAAAATGTAAATTGGATTTATGAGCGGCCTTCTTCTACTTCTGGGCGGGTTTATCACGCTCATTATTAATCAGTATTGTTATAGAAATAACTAAGAAGACACGAGGAATCAACTTGACTTACGCAGTTCCAGCGTGTGGGATTTTATTTAATATATGTTTTACGACTATTTGATTATTTGGAAATTTCTTCTCCGAGGAATCCTATCTGAGGGGTCGTTGTGTGTGTGTCTGTCAGAAGGATTTTCCTCGGGTTTCGCAATGCCCTTTTCCTGTAGCAACTTACTTCGTGACAGCGCAATCCAGTGCTTCGGTGCACTTTTCTGTCGGGAAGTTCGTGCTATCGATCGTCTCGGATATGAATAAAAATATCCTTTGGGACTTCCCTCTTGATAGATTTGATGGCCGTCTTACGAGGAGGAATCGTGGTCGTTTTCTTTCTTCCCCCTCTCTCTCTCTCTCTCTCGAGATCCAGCTCACCTCAATATATTGCTAAACTTCTGCAATGAATCTATCTAGTTACAGTTGGCCGTAAACACTTCTACTTTATGTATTGTTTGGATTTGTGGCGTTTTTATTTGTATCTGAATGCTGAAGGAGGACTATTGGGAACATCAAATATTATATTATTATCCCTTGCCTAGAACTCGCGAAGTGGAGTTTTTTCCTCTTTCAAATTTCCTCTTATTTGCTGTATTGTCATATAATCATGTCAGTGTTCCATATTGTTTTAAATCTTCATATAAAACCACTTATGACTTTTGTTATGCCAAAAACTACGATAAGTCTCTGAATATTTTTTAAGAATTTTATTATGAAATAAATGTGTTGTATGTTAGCCAAATTATCAAATCTTATTTATTAATATGAATTATTAATTAATTACTCTTATGAGTAAGTTTGAAAGGGTTTGGTTGTTAGTTTTAGTTCATTCAAATTCAGCATTTGAATTTCAGTCTGCATCTTGTTGGAGTGAAGTGTTGAGTTAGTTTATGATTAAAGTCGGATGAGAAGTTTAATGGGGTTTTTAGGATTACTACTTAAAATTATGAATACCCTTGCTCTTATTAATTTTAAAGAAAAAAAAAAACAATGAAATAAAGTGTAATCTTTAAAATTTATGTTCTGCGACATTTTCTTTTGAAATAAATATTAAAGAAGCAATTTTATGTGTTACTAAGAGAGCTAATCCGAAATTTCTCACCGACTTGCCCAAGCACTTTTTGTGGATTTATTATTTTATCTTATTGTAATAGTCGGCTTATAATATTAATTAATGATTTATTATAAATTTGATAGAAATTGTTTTGAATAAGTCTAATTATATATTTAAAGTAAATCAGTCCACTTTAGGCCATAGAAATCCAACGTGAGAACTTGTGAAGGATTAATTTATTCATAAACCTCAGTTTAGTTACTAAAGAAGGTGTGTAGTTGTACCATTCAATAAAGACTGGGCGTTCTAAGGAGAACACTAGAATCCTCTAAGTCGACTTGTGAATGTACACATACACACACAAAGAAAGAACTAAATGTGTATTTTGTTTATTAAATATGGGACTTTTCGCCCAGGAGTCCATGCCATAACTACTAAGCTTGTTCAGACTATTTATTTAAATTGGAAATCTGTTAGTTGTGCAACTGCTAACGCTTTGTGAAAGTCCATGATAGCGTATTAGGTTAGGTTGCAACTTAATCGAACGATTGATGTGTGCAATGATCTGTTGTATGCAGGTTGTATTGTATGCCTTCAACTTTTCAATAAGAAGTCATCAACCACTTCTGGGAAGGTGTCTGTATTCCAAAAATCTTCAGCTTGTACAAAGTTAGGGTTTATTCGAAACGTTTGTCCACTGAAAGACTTCCTAGATCACCCTGGAACGATTGCCAGGGACGTCAAGATCTATCACTGCACTTAGTATCCATGAACTCTCATGTATTCTTAAATTTTTCTATATTACTTACTCATTTAGTACTGACAAGTCGATTTCCTTCCCAAAATATTGAGGGACGCTATTAGGTAATTCTTCGAATATGTGATTTCTTTGTGGATAATTGAAGGATTAATATTGATTTCGGACACATATCTGTGTTTCTGTATTCCATCGGAAGATGACCTTTTCAATCTGACCCTCAGAGACATTTATCATCTCTTTTCATTTGTCCCTGAGGATGATAGATGACAAAGGAATTCTCTATTGATTTCTCTTTATGCTATCCGTTTGAATGATAGGCCCATTCTTATTACTTTCTTTTGCTATATTCTTTTCGGCGGCTCTCACTCGTCCATTATCAATATTTTTCAAAGGAGTTACAATTTTCATTTTTTTAAAGTTTTAATATGACTTCTCCGGCTTATAATTAGGGGAAACAGTAAATCTTCTTTCGCTAATTAAGGGCAGAAAATGATTGTTACTTGTTAGGTATAACTGAAAATTGATAGACAGAATTCGGATTGAGATATAGTCTGTCGCGTAAATTTCACATATTTTCTATGTTTCATTTATATTTTCGCTTATACAAACTTTTTAAACCTAGTAAAAACAATAAGCTAACCTCTTAGTTTTATTTTCAAAAGGAGAGTTTGTTGACCGTACATATTATTCTGTTTTTTTGGATCTACCTTGACCGAACCCCAACTAACATCATCTTAGAGTCTGAGTTTTATTAAGTTATCCATTGTATAGTTTTTAAGTGTGTGTGTATGTGTTTCTATAAGTAATGCATAAAGGACAAGGGCAGTTCGACATTTTTCAGAAATATGTCCTTGATTGAAATTGGCAAAAATCTCGGGAATTTAGGAAAAGTTTCATGAGGAGAGATTAATCAGGAATTCGGTCTTGGTAGTTGAAAAATTAAAAACTAATGTATAACCAAAAAAATTTTTATTTTAATTCAAGTTTCGACCTGAATTTCAGGCCTTCATCAGGGCAAATAGGTTGATGGGGAGAGAGACTCCTACATTCATGATATAATGAAACGTAAATAAAAATAAAAACTTTTTTGTTTACAAGTTAGTTTATAATTCTTTAACAACTCAGACCGAATTCCTGACAATCCTTTCTTAATTGACGGTCTATAAATGTACCTCAATATAAGAGAATATGTATCCCGGGAGCAAAAGTAATTCTGGCTAATCAAAATATTAGTAGGTATCAACAAGATCACGAAAACGCTGTATGAGAGTGTGTGATTTTTTTAAATGGGTCTACTCACATAAATGAGTTGTCTCGAGTGGACTGACGGATCTCCGGAACTGTGCGCCTTTCGTTTTTTACTCCAAGCTAACGGCAACTCCAGAGCAACGCATATTCTTGCTCTGCAGGTATTAGCACTCATACCTCCTATCTAAAAACCAGCATAACGTTTTTATCCCTTAATTATGAAGAGCTTTAGTACTACTATTAGTTAGAGTCCGAGATACATGTACAGTTTTCCCCTTAGACGCTCCCCCCCTTTTTTTAAGGATTACATATGATACACGAACATAATAAAATAAAGAATTATTTAAATAAACACTTCACAGTTTGACGACCCCGGAGAAAGAGAGTCCCATCCTCGGCTAGCGCCCAAAGAATACAGTATGACTCCTTTATAACGTCAAAAGTAACCGTATATAAACAGTATACCACTGTCTATATACAGAAGAGCTCATAATCAAACCGTAAGCAGTTTTACCATTTACGGTTTTGTTTCCAGCAATTAACTCTTGTTGTGTGTGTTATGTTGTGATTTTTTCCTTGCTAGAATTCCATTGCATATTCATTACTTCTATTACATATTCATATTCAACCCTCAAGTTCTCTGAGTCGTTAAGCCTCCTTTAGACGTCTCAAACAATAACACAGATATTATATGGTGCGTTATTTAAATCAGTAAGATATTTTAAAGATTTTGAAAATTAACATTAGATGATTGTAGTTGGGGTTCGATCAAGGTAGATCCAAAAATATACAAAATTTAAAAAAAAGGTGTATTTTTTTTAAAGATTATCCGCCAACGTTTCGGCTTACATTGTAAGCCATCTTCAGGGCTGTAGAAATACAATGTCATGAGAATACAATAATAATTGAAATTAGTATAATAAATAATCATAATATAATGTGATATCAAGAGTAAGACTGTAGAAAGCTATGCAAGATTTTCCAAANCATGACCATGTATTTCTACAGCCCTGAAGATGGCTTACAATGTAAGGCGAAACGTCGGCAGATAATCTTTTTAAAAAATACACTTTTTTAAATTTGTATTTTTTTTTTATCTACCTTGACCAAACCCTAACTAGAATCATCTAATAATAATATCTACGGTCAAAAAACTTCCCTTTTTAAAAATAAATGGTTTAAAGACTCGTTTCTTATTTTTCTCATCTCTTAGCGAAAAGAACCAAATTCTTAATTAGCTCTAGTTATCATGGTTTATTGTTTATAAAATCAATATCATCTGTAGCTTTTAAATACATTTTTATTGTTATTTTATTATCGACTTATATTATTATAAACTTATTATAATAATTATGACATTTTATAATCCTCAGGTTCATTTTAATTCGATTCTTCCCGTATTTACTACCAAAGTATTAGGGAATATTTCTTTAACGGACTTATCTTTATTGGTTTACATTCCTAAGAGGTTTGTCGCAATACTTATTTGCATATTTCGAGAATATTACGCTTAAGAGGCTCTGAAATACATTCATGTGAGCGGTTGGCTGACACGCATAGCAACTGCGATGTGTATGGTTTCTAAAGCACCTCACTTGTAGAAATTGTGTCATTTTATTAAGGTCTTCTATTTATGGTCACGTGAATATATCAGTCAATAAGGTGAATATATTGTGGTAATTACTATTATGATTTATTGCCGTTCATGTTATCATCAAAAATAAATATATTTATTTTTAATGTGACCATTAATGATCGTAAATAAATAAGGTGATTAATTCATCTATATTACGAGTATATATTTATCATTTAATATCCTTTAATTTTCTTACTTAAGAATAAATAAATGACACATCAGATAAAAGTTAGAATTCGAGTTTTCATATTTTTGTTTTAAGGTCTTATGAACCGATTTTTCATGTTTCGTGGTGTATTTGGGTTGATTGGTGGGTGTGTGGGTTAGTTTGTTTTTTTTTCAAATTATATTTATTTTAGTTTGACGAATCAAAAACTTAAAATTATATAAGGATCTAGAAATTATTAAATGTGTACTTCAACGTTTGAGCGTGTCCCCTGACTTTTGTAATTATTAATTTTTGCGTGATTATTGGTCTAGATCGGTGAAGAGGAGGGAGGGGTTAAGATTTCCATATTTAAAATTATCGTAAATACTTTCAAATTTTCTTTATTATTTGTGTTAGGAAATAAATATGCATTGTCCAAAGGAATTTGTTTAAAATGCAATTTTCTAACTTTTATATTCTACAAAAAATTTACCTGAAAGCTCTGTATGGTAGATATTTATTAATGAAACTAAAAAGGTTTTGCTCACTCTATCTTCCCAAAAATTCCACAGCCGTCACATTTTGGACTCCATCTTTAACAAAATCTTCTTAGTTTCCGCAGCGTTACAGACGTTTTGGTAGTAGTTTTTCCAGCAATCCGCATTTATTAATAGCCCCATTATTAGATGACAGATTACGAAAAATATGATGAAACTATGTCCTTGGAATGAGTACATCAACTGTTATTCTCTCAGCGGTTTATAAATCATATCGGTACTTCATGAAAATGATAGTATTTCAACATATGTATCATATTAAAATATATTATATATTCAAGACTCGGAAATAAAGAGAATTAGTGGATTTTTTCCTCAAGATCTGTCAGGGCTTATATTTGATAGTGCACATTGTGTCTGAAAGAGTATTTCTCCGTGTTATTGAGTTAAATTAAGTGGACGTATATATCCGAGAATGCATTAGCTTTCAACCCCCTCTCCCCATCCCTAACCAAATTACTGTTAACCCTTTTAATAATTTTTATTTCCTTGAATTTATCTATTCCTAAGTGTACCACTCTCTTAATAATTGTCTATTAGCTTTAATTGTGTTTGTTATATTAGTGTTATTTTTAGATTTTTTTTTTTTTTTTTGTAATTTTTAATAGTATTTTCTTAGCATTGCATTAAGTATATTAATCCATTAAGAATAATGTAATAGAGTTTTGAGAAAATTCATCCCCCATTGGTCGAATAAGTTATCATTTATGGAATTAGTGTAATTATGATGAAGTTGAGTGGTGAATGCTTAGATTTATCTGCTTATGAGTGGGTGTGCTTCAGTCTGTGTTTCCGCGTTAAAAGAAATGTCAGTTTGACAGTTCAATTTGGGTATAGGAAGAGGAGGGACTCTCGACTCTGCCAAACGACTACTCTTACGTCAGAAGTACAGGCGGGTGAGGGGGTTGTTGGAGGAGTGATAGCAGGGGGTAGGTGAGGGGGGGGCGAACAACACTATTGACCTGTCAGTCGGTCCGATAAGGGCCTGTGGAAGGGCAGCCTGCCAAAGCCCTCCCTGGTCCCTGGAGTCCTGCCACCAAAACAAGCCCCTTCACTGGGGAAATGTCCCAAAGCCACAAGCCCAACGCGACTGACAGGCCGTGCCCTCTCACACACGAGCGTACTGGAAATTTGTGTGCCTTCAGTCAGACTCTGTCCCGGTAGTAGTGGAGTGAGATATTCCCCAACACCATCATCAGAGCACAAGCAAAACAGAAATACTTTGATTAAATGTTATCACAATGAAATAACAAGTAGTGACTTCCTCACAAATATTTCATTTTTCAGCCCGACGTTACCACTCATAATCATCATAATTTCTTCCCTATTGAAATTCCTTCCAAAAGCTCCGAGCAGCTCTCAAAAAAAGTATTTTATGTCAATAATTGTTCCAACTAAATTCACATTCCCACATATCACGTACAGATCTTGTGGGAATGTGAATAGCAGATTTCCCAAGTTTCATTAAGAATTGATATAAATAAGAGAAAGCAGAAGGAAACAGCTTAAAAGTAAGACCTCTAACCTCTAGACGTAGCTATACTCAAAAAGTGTAGTATAGAGCATAAACATTAAAATATCTCAGTTAACAACTGTTTTAATTTAACTCTTACGATCCTTATATAACAGCGAAGCTATTACCGTTATATTAGTAATATTAAAATTGTGGTGTGCGTGTGTGTGTAACCAGTCCCGCAGCGAGGGGGAAAATATATGCTAAAGATGTATTTATTCTCGACGACAGCGCACCGTTCTAGCCGCTTATTTTTTTCCTATTCAGTGAGGAATGGTACCTAATTAGTGCTGGGTGTTCTCTTGGAGCACATAAGGAATTCTCTGAGTCATTACAGACAGAAGCACAGAAAGAAAACATTACTAGTGTGGGCTGTGAAGCATTGAACTTTTGGGACCTTTGGCTGAGGAGTCCAGTGATTTAACCACAAGACCTCTGTGCTCCTCTCTCTCTCTCTCTCTCTCTCTCTCTCACTTCTTCTCCCTTTCACTCTCCCTCTCCCTCTCACTTGTTCTCTCTCACTCTTCCTCTCCCTCCCTCNCAACGGCCATAAATAAATGATGTTTCATAAAATATTTTTATCACAATTTATACTCAAATATGTTTTCGCACAAATTCAATATTCTGAAGATAAATAGATCAAATCTCCCATGTTTTTATATTGTATTATTTAAGAAATTATATGTTGTACCATTATATATATATAGAAAGAAAAAGTAGAAAATTAAAGACTCGTGGCTGTAATATATAGGTATAAAGAACAGGTGGGAGTGCATTGAACACACAAAATGAAAAAATCACAAATAGTAAAAAAAATAGTAAAATTTTCATGGAGGTCTCCTCACTAACGAAGGGCGAGAAATTCCTGAAAATTTTACATTTTGTGTTTTCACTGCACTTTATATCCTACCTGTTCTTGATTACTTTATATGTGAATTAGCTTTGAATTAACTAAAATATAACTTACATTTACTTAAACTTAAACTGAGTTACCGTTACCTCACGAGGTCTCCAATTTTTCAGTTTCCTCTACCCCTGTGGATTCTCTGTAACAGTTTTCTTGAACTTGCCGGAAGATGAAAGGCCTTGCTCTAATCAGTGTGAACTCGTTAATGCTCCTTCCTATCGACCCAGTCTTCTCACCTCTCTCCTCCAACTCCCTCAAAGCTGTCCCCGATAATGAAGGCTTCTCAACTAATTTTATTTTCTTTCTCTTAATCATTGTCTTGTGTTAAATACGTTCAAATAGATTTTACGTTTCATTAATCTCTGTTTGAATTTTAAAAATAATTCTAATCTATCAAATGAAAATAATTTTAAAATGGAGTATAGTGTAAAAGTACAAGTAATTTTAATGTAACATTGTACTTTAAGCTACAACTGTGAAATTATTATAGCATTTACCGTTTCTTTTTCCGGGTTGGACCGTGTTAAGTTGTTGATATTTGCCGAGCTTTCGCACATCATGTGATGGCTTCTTCAGGGCTGAATGGGAAGGCCGGCTTCGCCCAAGGACCAGACCGTGTCGGGATTATACATCACCTGGTGTATAAAACATGGTAATTATATACCACCTGAATTTTTAAAATCTCTCTTTTACAGCTCTCATTCTCTTTTCAGTCCTGAAGAAGCCATCACATGATGTGCGAAAGCTCGGTAAATATCAACAACTTAACACTGTCCAACCCGGAAGAAGAAACGGTAAATACATCTGACGACCGTCGAAGCCTACGTGGACGTATTATAGCATTATTATTAGTATTATTTTATATTTTTATTTATTGTTAATGTTGTTATTCATTTCGTCTCTTATTTAAATTTCGTCTTCCATCCTTTGTAGAAGTTCCTCTTCGCTGGGAAATTCAATTGAGAGAGCTCCTATGCGTCGATAATTATCTATTTGGGACTAATTAGTGATGTGAGTCATTACACAGATGTCGTTCTCTAATAATGGGGTCGCCATATTGACTTTATTGCTCAGTTCCCGTCTTCAGAGGAAGAACAGGTGTTTGTGTGTTTCCAGGTGTGTGCATCCAGGACTGCGCCAGTGCATGTTTCTATGCAGATCCACGGCTGGCGATCATTCGGAAGTGAGCCACTCACCGAGATCTTGAGAGATGGGTTGGATTCCTCTCGTTCTCTGCTGCTACTGTTGGTCTTCCTTGAGATACTGCTGTCTTGGAGCGTGAGACTCCTGTACTGCGATGATCTTCGGTTTGGACGTTGTTTAATCAGGGGTCTTCAACATCTTTGTCTGTCATCTTGAGGGATAGTATTGTAGATAGAGTGTCTAATGAAATTGCTCTATCACCGTTGAGAATTTGTTCAGTTTCGGTCAAGATTGTCATCAACCGTTTTTTTTCTTTTTTTTTTAATTTATATGAAATAAGTTCTTTATCCAATTTTCATGCATTTATATAGTCGATTTTATATTTTAATTTATTTATTATTTGTTAGATTATGAGATATAAACAGGTTTATTTTTTATTTATTTATTTTTTTTTTTCATATTCAGCCCTAATGAGGGCCTGAAATTTAGGACGAAACGTTGGCTAAAATAAAAACTTTTTGGTTACAAATTAGTTTTAAATTCTTCAAGTGCCTCGGCACTTCGGTCTTGACCGAATTCCTGATAATTCTCTGTTCATAAAATTTGAATATAAAGCTCTCTAAACCCGTTTGGCGACTTAGCTGAAACTTAATGGTTGATGTGGGAGTTCAAAGAAGCACACTTCATTCAATATATGTGCTCAATATTTTTTTAACAATTAGGCAAGTTTTTATACAATATTAATCAATTTTTTCTTCATTGAAACAGTATTGCGAACGAATATGTTTTACACTCTATTTGAAATGTCTTACTTTCTCTTCTAAATGCTTGAATAGATCCTTTGAGAATAGAAAGTATATATCACATTATAAATCAGCTTTTCCTTTAGTAGAGCTCATGTTAAAGTTATTTTGTAATGTGTGAGGTTCATGTTTATTTTCGTCATTGCTGTACGATACCGGACGTGTTTCTCCTATTTCACGAGTATCTTGCGGACACTGCAGACTGTATCTTTGCTGTTGCAGCAGACGTATCGGATGACGTAGTGCACAAGCGATACCTCATACATGTAAGAGCCATTTCCGGTAAAGCCCCCCGCGTGCCATGCGACCTGGCGTAAGTGACACCGGACTCCAGGATTAGCCCACCACCTTAATCCTCTTAGCTTTCCTGCTCGGGCTGGCGTTTCTGGGCTATTGTCCAGCGTGTTCCAGTGTTCCAGTCCGACAGGGAGGGGCTGGAGCGCGTTATTGCCCATTGTCGGCTGTGCACAATTGATTTCCCTTATAGGAATCGTGCATAGCCAACATATACAACGTGTGCAGGCGTGCGTCAGTTCACGTGTGTTAGTCCGTAGTTTTAAAAATCTTATTTTGTATTCAAATTCCATGAAACAAGTTTTGTATAAGTTTAAAAAGAGACGGAAATAAATATTCACCTTCACTAATTATTTTTAGTACAGGAAGAATATAAGATGCAATATTCTCTCATTTATATTATCCAGAATATTTAAGGAAAACCCATTCTGAAGAAAATTAGAAGTTGAATATTAAGAAAAATGTTCTAATTATTTTAACGTTTGAACCGGCCCCAATCCATTTTTTCCAATTTTCCTTCGACCCTTCTTTTACCCTATCTGGAGAATTAACTAAGGGTATTAAGTTTTGTAACCCCGTTTATCAATGTTGGTTAGAAAGTATTATTGTTCAGCAAATTCTCATTGTAATTAAATAATATAACCGATTCCGCATTCTAAAATGTAGCTATCCAATTTTTTATTAATTTAAATTTTAAAACTTTGATCAACCCTACAATTAAAAAAATTAATTAATGAAATTTATGGACCAACTCAAGTATGTTTTCTTAAGTATTATTTCAGTGTTCTATTCCATCGTGACTAATTTATTATTATTATTTATTTTTTTACTTATTTCTTTATATTTTCTTTCACAGTAGTTGTTAAAGCAAGTTTTTATATGATTATATTGATGAAGAAAACTTATTAGATTAATTTTCGCGTCCTGAATAGAAAAGTTCATTGTAAAACCATTTCTCTTAACTGGCTCGTAAAATGGGGTGGGGGCAGCGCAGAGCTATCGTGTTTACAATTGTGAATTTCTTTCATACCAAGCATTTTTCGTTAAAATATTATAAGATGGAAACTGCTATTTTTATTATTTAAAAAAAAATGAGAAAATGTTATTGTTCACCTATTATGTTTAATGAACTTTTTCTCTGTCTCTCTCTCTCTCTCTCTCTCTCTCTCTCTCTCTCT